>JAJIBD010024364.1:0-95092 GCA_021461705.1 Cryptotis parvus
GAAGGTTAAAACATTTGTTTTGCGTGGAGTAGTCCCAGTTCAATCCTTGGCACCAGATTTCAACCCTGAACACTACCAGAAATGATCCTTGAAGAGAGCCAAGAATGAGCCTTGAGCACTTGCTAGGTATGTTTCAAAACAATAAAAACTAAAACGAATGGAAAGAAATATTGACAAAAGATGTAGAAAAAATTGAATCCTGATACACTATTGTATATAAATTGGTACAGGCCACTGTGGAAAATATTATGGGGATTACTTAAAAATCACTTTCACTTGACCACTTGAATCCCGTTATTCGTCAATTTGCCCGAGCGGGCACCAGTAATATTTCCATTTGACCCTATCACGTGCCAGTGTAGCCCAATGGCATCTGGTTGATTCAGGAATATGAAGAGCCTCAAACCGTTCCTTTAGGGTCTTGACAAGGAAGTCTGACCATCTTGTAGGTGGGAGGCCACGTGATCTTTTGATATACCGTGGGATCCAGGGGGTAATGGCTCTAGTCCAGCGGTCATCTCCAAATCACATTACATGTCCAGCCCATCTGATTTTCAATGCCTTGGCAAACGATACAGCATCCTGATTCTGGAAAAGTGATGGAGGTCGAACTTCATATTTCTTCTCTCACTTGAGTGAGGAGTGATATTCCAAGCATAGCTCTTTCTATTCCTCTCTGGGAGACCCACCTAGCATTCTCATCCTGCTTTCGCAGGGCCCAGGTCTCTGAGGCATATGTTAATGCAGGGAGAACGGTGGAGTCAAAGAAATGTGCCCAGAGCCGGAGGGTTCTTTGTCCTTTTAGCTATTTCTTTGATGTCTTTGAAGACATTCCATGCTGCTCTCTTCCTCCTGCGCAGCTCAGGTTTTAGGTCATTCATCAGGTTGACTTCTCGACCTAGGTACACATAACTGCTGCATTCAGAGATGTCTGTTCCATTGAGAGTGAATGGGGCCTCTGGAACTAGTTCATTTTCATGAACATAGTTTTCTTCAAATTCAGCTGAAGACCTATCTTTCCACATTCTTGGCTAATGTTTGGTGTTAATAGAACGATGTCATCAGCGAGCCGGAGGTGGTGTAGTTGCCAACCATCTATCTTCACTCCCATTCCTTCCAATTCTAATTGTTGCATGATGTTCTCGAGTGGCGCTGAAGAGTTTTGGTGAAATGGTATCACCCTGCCAAACCCCTCTTTTGACATAAATGATCACTTCCTTGTAGAATGGTGAGATCCTGGTGGTGAATCCGTAATACAGCTCACGAAGGATCTTGATGTATTGGGTTTGAACGCCCTGTTTGGCTAGGGCTTTGATGACCACTTCAGTCTCCACTGAATCAAAGGCTTTCTGTAAATCAATGAACATGAGACAGATTGGCATCTTGTACTCCCTACAAACCTCAATGAGCTTGGTTACCGTGTGGATATGGTCGATTGTGCTGAATCCTTTTCGGAAGCCAGTTTGCTCGCATGGTTGTTCTTCATCTAGTGTTCTGCCAATCCTGTTCAGGATGACTCGAGTGAACAGCTTGTAGATGACGGACAACAGGCAGATGGGGCAATAGTTGCCGATGTTGTGAATGTCTCCCTTCTTGAACAGTAGAACTGTCCTTCTGGTTTTCCATTGGGAGGGCACCTTACATTTGGACAGGTAGCGTGTGAATAGCCGAGCTAGTGTATTGATGAGTACTGATGGCAGATTCTTCAGGTGCTTCGGGTCTTAACTTTGTCTGGGCCTGGTGCTGTTCCCTTCTTTACCGACGAGATGACATGTCAGATTTCAGAAGGGAGTACGTTGGGAATGACATATCCATCCTGTGGAATTTGGTATGTGGGCAGGTGGATATGGCTATCAAAGAGATTTGAGTAAAAAGTCATGAATAATCTTCTCCATTGCCTTTCTGGAAGATGTGATAGATCCATCAGGGTGTCACAGGGTAGTCATCTTGGTTTTATAGTTGGCGAAGGACAGGCGGGTGGTGCAAATGCTTTTCCGGCTTCTGTTGCATCTTCCAGTATTTCTGCTCATCTGTTTTTGAGGTCTTCCTTTATCACTTCTCTGCACCACTTTGCAAGTTTGGGACGTTAGCATTTGGTCAGCCTGAGGCTCGGGCCTTGCCACGTTGGCAAATGAGCTCGAGAGTTTCTGAAGACAGGCATCCTTTTGTGTCTTTCTCTCTCAGCATTCTTCGCACAATCATGGAGGTGCTGAACCATTTGGTTGTATTCTTCATCGATATTGTCAATGATGGTATCTTCCCATGTTGCTGCCATGGTCCTAAAGAGTTCCCAGTAGGTGGACATTCTGGGAGTTCTCTTCTTAAACTTTGCAGCCTTTTCTCCCGTTGCGTGAAGTAGAATTTTGCATTCTACCCACCCCTCTGACAGAGTCCAGCAAGGTAATGAGAGTATAGCACCCGCACGGCAGAGCCTGGCAAGCTGTCCGATGCGTGTTCAATATGCCAAAACCAGTAACTTAAAAAAATAAGAAAATAAAATTCCACACAACCCAGAAAAATCCTTGGCATTTTCTGATGACTGTGGAAATATTGATTTATAAAGGTGAAGACATTGATTTCACCTTTATGCTTATCAACCAAACCATGATATCAACCTAAATGTCCATCACAGATAACTGACTAAAGAAAGTGTAGTATATAGCATTCAGTGGAATGTTACTCTACCACTAATAAAACACACAGAAAATAATGCTTTATAGAAAAAAAATGTATGGGAATGAAGTGCTTAGACAAAGTAAAATATATAAACAAGTGAAGGCAATTAATTAATGGATGATTTAACTCATATGTAGGATATGAATTACCAAAGCAAATAAACTGGCAAAACCATCAAAAACAATTCCTAGACTCATGAAAACTTCAGTGATTCCAGAGGAATCAGAGAGGAAAGAGAAAAAGGCAAGAAGGTCTTTTGGGGCTGTGGAACTAGAATTTTGATAATGAAAATAACATACATTATAGAGGTATTATGCTAAACCCTGACATTCTATTAAATTCCAAACCAATGAGAACAAATGAAAAACATTTAAAATAAAAAATAGAGTTAAAGAGACAGTATAAGGGTTAAACATGTGATTTAAATCATCCGGCCCCTACTAATCCTGGCCACCACATGGCCCTGGAGATGGCAAAGTGTGAAACTGAAGGTCCCAAGAACCCCTGGAGCAACCCTGGTAATCTCCAGCACCTCCCGGCTCTACAGCACTGCAGGTCCACGGGAAGGGGTTCTAGGCCTCTTGAGCACAGCTTGAGAACCCCAAAATGAATTCAATAAAACAGATATGATTTTGACAAATATACAATAATTTCTAAAAGAAATCACTTAGGAAAATTAAAATTATTACATGTTACTGGTGAAAATACATTATTACAAAATAAGTTGCTTGAAATTCAGTACCAAGAATTTATGCTAAGGAATCCATCAGTAATATATATATATGTAATATATATATATATATATATAACTGACAATGTTCATTTTGCAATTTTTTTTCAATGAGAAATACAGTTCCAGATAAGAGTGCGTCAAATGATGCTATCTTGCTTTACTTTTGATAAAAAGTCTATAATGACAAATCTGAAGTGAAACTTGGCAAAGTATTTTAAAAATAGCCCTTTTAGCTAAATAGGATAAATGACTTTATTTTGCTCTTTTTATTTATAGCTTCCAAAATTTCTATAGTTTAATGCTTTTTAAAGAAATGTAGTTCTTTTTAAAGAACTACGAAAAGGAGCCAGAAAGCTAGCTCAATGAGCTAAAGCACTTGCTTTGTGACCAAGAGGCCTGGATTTAATCCCCAGAACTGCATAATCCCCTGAACACTGTTGGAATGACCTCCAAGCACCCAACTGAAGTAGGGCCTGAGAAGAATAAAGATGAGAAGGAGGAGGAAATAGAAGAAGAACAAGATGATAATGATTATGACGAGGAGGAGGAAGAATGAGGAGGAGGGAGGGAGGGAGGGAGGGAGGAGGGAGGGAGGGAGGGAGGGAGGGAGGGAGGGAGGAGGGAGGAGGGAGGGAGGAAGGAAGGAAGGAAGGAAGGAAGGAAGGAAGGAAGGAAGGAAGGAAGGAAGGAAGGAAGGAAGGAAGGAAGGAAGGAAGGAAGGAAGGAAGGAAGGAAGGAAGGAAGGAAGGAAGGAAGGAAGGAAGGAAGGAAGGAAGGAAGGAAGGAAGGAAGGAAGGAAGGAAGGAAGGAAGGAAGGAAGGAAGGAAGGAAGGGCAACTCATTGACAAGACTGAATGGAGATGATCAGTGTTGGCTAACTCCATTTCCGAACTATTTGGGAACACCTGCAACCTAGTTCCATGTCATCTTGATTTCCCAACCTTAACCTCTGGTCATAACATCCCATGGGACATCAAAAGATCACGTGGCTGCCCACCTACAAGATCGTCAGACTTCTTCGTCAAGCCCCTGAGTGAACAATTTGAGGCTGTTCGTATTCCTAAAGCATGCAGATGCCATTGGGTTACACTGGCACATGATAGGGTCAAATGGAAATGTTACTGGCGCCCGCTCGAGAAAATCAATGAACAATGGGATGTCTAATGATCTAGTGAACCTCTGGTTAGAACCATAGCACACTATTAAAATTGTATTGCCTTGATGGGCCACAGTTACCTCTCTTCTGTATTTAGAACAAACATTAAGGTAGTAAAGGAGAGAAGCAACAATACTCTTATTATAATTCCTTTTATTGTTTTGTGGGTCACATCCTGTAAGCTCAGGGGCTACTCCTGGCTCTGCACTCACAGTTACTTCTGGTGGTGCTTGGGGACCATATGGATGCCAGGGCTTGAACTTGGGTAGGCCACATGCAGGGCAGGAGCCTTGCCTGCTGTATTCTCTCTCCAGCCCTTACTGGAACTCTTTAAAGTGCTCATTTTGCAACTATTAAACCAACACCTGTGCATTCAGTCACATGAGACAAGAAGGCAGAGAACTGAAAACATTGCTTACCCTCAACCTCATCAAGTTAAACAGCTCAGAGAGGGACTTTCTCCTTCCTAAGTCAGCACTCCTGGAAGCACCACCCTCACTTTATATGGTTAAAAAGCTATCAAGATGGTTTTTGTTAAAAGTACCATGTGTCGACTGGTTGCACTCTGGAACCAGTCTGCCTTAGAAGGACATTGAAAATACCGCAGCCTGAGGACTTCTCTGGCTTCCTTAGTTCCAAGTATCAAATTATTTCAGCCACATTTTTGTCATGATTAACTAACCCGATACAACACAGAGACCCTCCATGAGCATACCATAACAAGGACATCACACAGTCCCCTACCTGCAAAAGAAACAGTAGCTGTTCAAGAATTTAAGGATTTTCACATAAACAAACCTCACATGTCTGTGCCCTTTCCAATAAAAGTCACTCACCAGTAGGTTGTGCTAGAAAATGACCTGCTTCATAGCTCTGATATTTGTTCAAGGCTTTTCTCCCCTGAAACTTCACCTCCTCCAAACCAATGAGTGTACAAATTCTTGTCTCTTAAAATCACTTAAACTTTGCTCTAAAAATGGAAAAATAAACTATTTCTGATTATTGATATTCATTGCCCTCCTGAAAATCAATAGCAAAAGGAGGAACAGTAACTTAAAGCAGCAGAAAAGGACTAGGAGTAACTTCGTCTTCTCAAGAGCAGAGAAACATTATGTTCTCAGACTTGTTTATAACTGAAGGAAAACTTAGTGTTAGTTAATGGCAATGATTTAGCAGTCTCCTGCTTTGCAAATCCTAACAGGAATGGAGACTCACACTGTAACCTTTGAGTACAAGTAAAAAAATACATGATGAAATTGGAAGTTCTGCAACTGGGTTTCCCCCACAGGCCGCCATCAGCATTTGGAAGCATAGACTTACGCCTTTTGCTCACTGGAAAAATAAGTGGTTTTGTTTATTCTTAAAGAAAGAATTTAATAAGAAGAGAGCTTGCTAATAAGTAACTACAGCCTCTAGACTTCACTAGAAGAACTTTCAACTCTTTCAAAATGAATTTACATGGGCAGAAAGATTATTCAATGTACATGTCTTGGGGGCAGAAGGCTCAGACTCAATCTCTGGCTTTATTTGGTTCCCTTTAGCAGCGTCGGACTGACCTTCCAGAAATGAAGCCAGAAGAATCCCATGAGCACCGCTCGGTGTGGCCCCAAGACAAAAAAGAAACATGCTACAAACTGGACGGATACTGCTTTTAGATAGCACAAAGAGCACAGTGTGACACTGTTCCACAGAGAAACACTGCCAAAGAAAGATTTTCAAAAAGATTTGAAAACTGCCTTGCAGTGCATGCCTGCTAACTTATTTCATAAGTTAGAAATTTTTTATTTCTTTTTTCTTTTCTTCTTTCTTGTCTTTTCACTCTCAGTGGGGTTTTCATTGCCTACTGGCCCATACAGACAGCCACTGACAGAATCCTGTGTCACTTTATGAGTTGCCATTCTGAAATTCACCACGCTTGTGTAACCTCAGTGTGTTCAATGCCACTGGTTGGTGAATTGACAGTTACCATTTTTTGAGGATGGAAGTTGAAGGGAAATTGAAGAATCACTGTAATGACGCAAAAATTACTGAGGCTTGAACACTAGATCTCCTTTAGTTTTGTTTCTCTCTTTGGATTCTAGAATATTAAAAACATCTGATTGCCTTAGAGTTTATAGGAACTTTGACTCCAAACCAACCCTTAAGTTTGAACTTAGAAATCCTTCAAAAATATATTTCACTGTTAACAAAAATAAGTGCCTTTGCACTACAAAGAATTATTTATATAATGCAATCAAAGTGGTACTTAAATAAATATGCATAATAATATAAACCAGCTTTTATATTCAGGTTATGAGAGTCCATAAATGAGGAAACTAAAATTTCCTTCAAAGGATCATTAGATCCTCCAGCTCATTATTATATTGACATGAATTAGCATAGCTGGGAATTGATACTATGAGAATGATTCATGTGTCCTCACCTATTCTTCATATCTCAAGATTTTTTAAATTTCATTTTTCAATTGAATCACCATGAGATACACTGTTACAAAGTTGCTTATGACGGGCTTTCAGTCCTACAGTATTCTAACTCCTGTCCCTTCACCAGCATACATTTCCCACTGCCAATACACTAATATCAATATCCCCAGTTTCCCTCCCTCCACTACCCCCACCCAGGCTGCCTCTATAGCAGGCAATTTTCTTCTCACTCTTTCTCTTTATCGCTCACTCTCCTCTTTCTTCCTTCTTGGCATTATGGTTTGCAATACAGGTACTAAAAGGCTATTTTTAAAAAAAAGTGCAACTACATATTATTAAATATCACTTAAAATTCTTCACTATACACAGTGCTTACACTTCTCAAGAATTTCAACTGTCAGGGGGTGGAGCAATAGTGCAGTAAGACATTTGCCTTGAACATGGCCTAGCCAGCTTTAATCATTCCCCAGCTCTTTCTGATCCCTGAGCACAATACCAGAAACCAACTCTGAGTACCACTGGGTGTGGCCCTCAAACAAAACAAACCAAAAAATAATTTCAGCTGTGCAATATTAATTTTTCTATATTTGTATAACATAATAATATCTTTAGGCTCTCAAAAATTTTTTTTGCTTCTTTGGGGGAGTCACACCCAGTGATGCCCAAGGGTTACTCCCTGCCTCTGTAACTTAGGAATCACTCCTGTGCTCAGGAGACCATTTGAGATGCTGAGGATGGATGAAATAAGCCATTACTATCAAGAGACATTTTTCATTCAGTCATATGTTAGACAGACAAGATATTAAACTTTATTATTTTAAGAGTAGAGCTTTTACCTTTTATATATATATATATATATATATATATATATCTTAATATATATACCTTAATATATATATATATATATATATCTTGCAGCACTTTTTCTTTTTTTAATTTTTTAATTTTTACAGTTACAAAGATATACAATTAAAAGTTCATATTTGGGTTTTGGTCATACAGTGTTCCAGCATCCATCCCGCCACCAGTGCCCATCTCCCACCACCAACGTCCCCGGTTCCCTCCCCTTCCCCAGCCCACCTCCATGGCAGGTTCTTTATTTCTTGCCCTTTCTCTCTCTTTCTCTTCTCCTTCCCTTCCAGACTATGGATTACAGAACATACATTAAAAGGTTGTCATGTGTATCCTTTTGCCTCTATTTAATGCTCAGTTCTAGGTTGGCATCAGCACCCTCGACAATTATTAGCACACTGTTCCATTTTCTGTCTTACCTAACCTCTGACTCCCACACGTTTGTGATAATTTCCACCTTTGACAAGACCTCCTGATATATGTTTCACTTGACCTTGGATATTGGTATCATAATATGTACATATATATTTATGCCATGCAAATAAATGCAGTCATTCTGTATCTGTCTCTCTCCTTCTGGCTAATTTCGCTCAACATAATCTTCTCCATGTCCATCCATTTATAGGCAAATTTTATAACTTCATTTTTTCCTAACAGCTTGCAGCACTTTTTCATGCCGGGATCAAGTAAAATTAATGTTTTATGATCTCCCTCTTCCCCCTAACAAACTCCCTCTCTTATTCACCAGTGCTATGCCAACTCCACACTTAACAAGGCAATTGAATTTGGAGTGAGGCCACTTCAAATTATATATTGGGATTATCCCTTTCTAGGTATGTAACTTTAAGCAATTGTTGGACAGAACATTTGGTTTCTTCATTGGTTAAAGGGGTTTTCCCTAGCCATATCTGACTAAAAGAGTTTTATTAAACTCAAACAAGAAAAGCTGTGTGTTTTTTAAATAAATCAACATTAGGTTGTGTAAACTTCTCATGCCAGTAAGAATTAAGGTCTATTGATAACTAAAAAACGGCTCAAATGATAATAACTTAGGTAAGTCACTTCATCTATTTTTCATGTGAAAGAAAATTGAAGTGAAGCATTCCAGGGTTAGTGTAATGAATAAAGAATTCAGGCATCCAACTTTTTCTTCTTCTTAGCTTGGGTTTGTTTTGGTTTTTATCTTGCTGGGGGTGGGGGGCACGGATGGCCCTACTTGATAGTGCTTGGGGGCTATTCTCACCTTAGTGTTAAGGATCACTTCTGGCTGTGCTAAGGGAGCATGCGAGTTCGAAATTGAATCTAATTGCCTTGCAACCCAGGTTTGATCCCCAGAACCACGTAGGTTCCCTGAGCACTGCCAGGATTGATTCTTGAACTCAGAGACAGAGAAATAAACTCTGGGCACAAATGGGTGCATCCCCTCAAAGAATAAAACAAAATAAAGAAACAAAAACTCTGAGAATACTTGATAACCTATACCACCTTATTTTGTGCTCCTGTTGAAAACCTTTCTGAACATTTTGCTGAACCCTCATTTTTAGATGATATTGACCACATAATAATTAACTAGATTAAAGTATTTAAAATCATAGGAATATATATTAGTGCCAGATTCCTAAAATTATATCTCTTTACATATACTTTATCTCATATTTGTATAACTCACTGTCACAAGAGCTTCTAATTTATCTATCAATGATACAATAATGTATTAATAAAATACCCTGCTTTAAAACTCCTGGCAGGAGGGAAACAGGGTCATTGCTAGTGGGAAACATATCTATGAAGGGAGGAATATTGGAACTTTGTATGATTAAAACCCAATCAAGAACAACTTTGCAACTGTATCTCATGGTGATTCAATTAAAAAAACAAAACAAAGGGGCCGGAGCAATAGTCCAGAGGATAGGGCATTTGCCGGCCGGGGTTCGATCGCCCGGCATCCCATATGGTCCCCGAGCACCGCCAGGAGTAATTCCTGAGTGCAGAGCCAGGAGAAACCCATGAGCATTGCCGGGTGTGACCCAAAAAAGAAAAAAAAGAAACTCTAGTGATACTTTGTAGCAAAGAAAACCATGTTTCTCTCTATCCAACATTTGTGGTTTCAGACTCATGTTTTGGTGCCCTGACTACTTTGGCACTTGTCCTGGACTCTTCTTTTTTTTAAAAAACCTAAGGGAGATAATAACATTCTTAGTAAAATAAATCATGAGCTTAATAAATCTCCAGTTTCTATTTTCAGCCTCCAGCCTAGACTCTCGTGATACTCTATGAAAAAGCTGTGCTGTGAATTTATGTTTGACATTTGATTAAACCTGAAAGGTAACCAGGGAATCTAAACCTCACCAGTGCAACTTAAACTCTATCCCCCTTCCAAGAACATTACAACCAGGTAATTCCATCAAAATTGAATAGTACTTTGATACAGTTGGATAGGGTGAGTTAACTTTTTTAATCCAGTAGCACTGCCTTAAAGGTGAATAAAATCAACAGACTAACAATTGACTAGTCAAGTGGAAACATAAAAATTATAAGCTAAATATAAGTACCAAAAATAGAATTTAGGAAATTCTGCTAAAGTTATAAAGATAAGTGTGCTTACTGCAAAACTGTATCAATTACTGAACAGAGTGGATCCTCAAATACATATTTTGTTGCTTATATAATTTTTGCTTTTCAATAAATCATTTATTTAATTTAGTGGCATTGAGCTAAAAATAAGTTGATGGTTGAAAGTGACCCATGTCAAATATATATTGAACATCATCACTCATTGTATGAGTTAGTATTATCACTGGCTACGTGAAACCCAAAACATTTAAAACTTCTGAAGAAACACTAGGAGCTACACCAAAAGTTAATAAAAGATTTTGCCCAATCATTTAATAGATGCAACCCCACAAATAACAAGCTTCCACACTATACTATGAGTTCAACTTCTCATTTATAGTTTAAAACTTTTCTACATAAACAATGTTCATTTTTCATTCCAAGAGATTTTGTGCCAGTAAAAAATAAGTGCTAGCTTTCCATGTGTTATTTCCATTACAGTGAAAACCTCAAAGAGTTAAATGGTATGTTTCACATGAGAATCTCTACCTTAACATAGAATACCAATTATCTTTTAAAAAATTGTTTCCATCAACTAATAAAGTTAAAAATAGCAGAGAATTCTGGCATAGTTATAATATTTGACACGTTGTATATGCTATTGTAAATTCAATTAAATTTTTCTATATTGAAAATAATTATTTTGTTATGACAAAACAATTCATAATTTTAATGGAATTCAGATTAATGGCAAAAACAAAGATCTGAAGAAATGCTTTTTCAATAAAAATTGCTCAGAATTCTGCTAGGAATTGGTTATAATACACATGTAATTCATAAGTTTGTCAAAATAAGATGTGAGTCTACTTTGCAAAATACAATAGTATTTGATATATAAAGTTCTCAAAATTAATGAGACTATATGTGTACTTACAATGGCTTACCTACATAAAATTTGTAATAAAGGTGAAATGAAGACATATTTGACATGATAATATATACATTGTCACGGCAATGCCACAATCCATGAGCTGTTAAAAACATCTGAGACTTTGAAAAATAACTCTATCAACTTAGGTATCTTAAACTGGAATTGAGCTTTTAGAATTCAAGCTGTCTGAACATTATTTGTATTTTGCTCATAATTCGTTAGAACTGTTTAATCTAGATACTCAATAAAGGAAATGTGCAAAAACTTCAATTTTGCATACTTTGATTGAATTTCAATTATTAAAAACAAAGCTACAATATAGTAATTGAAACCCATCCTTCTAAAGCAAAGGAAGGACTGAACAAATAAATGACAACAGCATAAATTACTCTCAAGTTTCAGTTTGAAAATCTGTGGATATCCTCTAAAATATATTCTTACAGGGAGGATTATTTGAGAGTGTACTGTATTTAATTAGATCAATTTATACTCTATTCTAGAGTAAATAAAATTGAGAAAGCTCATCATTAGCAATGTTTATATGTGGCAACAAATTTTAAAACATCATAAATAGAGAAAAAAATAGTCGAAGAGTTTGCCTTACAAAAAATATTTGAAGAAAGATAGACTAAATAAAAAGGGGAAATAACCTAAAATGTCTACACATTTTCAATATGAAATAAAAATTAAATTGAGAGTAACCTCCATTGGGTATAATTTTTTTAACATTTCTCAGTGCCTGGAAGAGAGTCTTTTCTCAATTAAAAATAACAAGTTCATTCAGCTATCAAACATTCTAATTTATTTACCACAAAATAGCACTTTAAACATTACTGTTTTATTAACAAACTGAAGAACATGTATTTTCTAGAAAATATATTAATGGCATATTATTATAGTTAGGAGTGGAGGGGGTCGTCTGGCTTGTTGTGAGACCCTGCTGGGGTGGCAGGCCAGGGCAAAAACCAACCATCCCTCCCGGGCGCCTCGTGAGGGGCTGGGCACAGGGAGAGCAAGTAGCAGCTCTGCCCCCATGTCTGTAAGTCTCTGGATTAGCATACCTGGGCTGGATTGAAAACTGCTGCAGGGTGGGTGTCGATGATCCTCCGGGCTGTAATAGGCTCGGTCTGCTGCTGGGTGGAGTTCTGACGAGAGGGAAGTCTGATGTGGAAGATGGCGGGCCCTCCCTCCCAGACGACCCCCTTCACTCCATGAGGGTGGCCATCTTCCACATCAGACTTCCCTCTTGTCAGTGATATTTTTCAGCGGCTTCTTTTCCTCTCAAAGTAACTCCAGATTAAGCAATAAATATTTTGGGTCCTTTAATTGTAGATAACAGAATAAAGTCACATTCTTTATGATCATCAACTCCAGGTTTTCCCAATCTGTTCTTCTGCATTTCCATTCCACCTCTCTCTCAGGTTACTCACAGCTGTTCAAGCTGTCCGCAGCTTCATTTTGGCCCTGGGTCAAAGTTCATCTACCTCCACAGGCTTTAATGTCTGTGGTCTCAAAACCCTGGTAAATTCTAACTTAACCATTAAATCCATCTATGATACCTTCTTACAGCTTTCTCTTACTTTTTCCTTCTGCCTTCTCTTACCCCAGAATTAATTATGTGCTATCTAGGTCCTCCTGGGGTTTTCCATGCAACTCTCTTGTAGCTCCATAATCCTTCCAACTAAATAGGAAAAGGTGGGGAGTCAAGAATTTAGGCTTCCACTTTGTGCACTCAGAGTCTAGTACATCAGCTAACAGTTAGGGCTCAGGAGGACAAACAACATTTGCTCTCTGGAATGTGCTATATTGCAACCGATGAAATTTTTTCAATCTCCTAAAACATAACAATTAATCACTTCCAGTCCACTTTGTGGACCCGACACTCACATGAGCTATTCACTATTTACTGAGCTCCAACAGGGTTGAGTTTTCTCTGGAAGACAGTAGGCTTCTGAGCATCCATTGTCTGAATCACAGTCTTTTGCCTGATTGTCTTGCTAGAACTTTTAGTTAATAGATAGTTCATCCAACAGCCTAGATTGATTTAATTTCATAGAATCTGAATAGTGCATACATATATATGTGTACACCCAAAATTGACTCTGATGAATAGGACCAAGAATAGGCCATCATGTAAAGCTTTTGTAACAACTCTCAGAATGGATGACAAATATCACTGCACCCTGCTCCTAAAAGTCATTAACAGAACCCATTTAATGGGCAAGAAATTCTTAGTAAGAAATGTCCCATCAAAGTGAATCCATGACATAAACAGTGGTGAGAATCCATGATGTGTCATGTCTCACACAAACCATACTCTTTCATGAATATAGAATTCAAAAGTGCCTCTAAACACTTTAAATCTATAGCACTTGTTATCCATTCAAATATCCACTGTCATCAGTAATGTTGAGAATCACATAAGAAATGATGCCACCGTGATAGGAAGTCCTCAGAGCTAGGCAACTGGTCACATAATTTTGATTTTGCCATTAGTTGTACCACAATCTCTTCAATGGTAAAATGCAGATGACACTGTTGACCATTTAGGCTGTTGAGAATAGTCACAGGAGGACAATGCTTGGCTACTTATGTGGTAAAAGCTGTTATATTTTTTATTACAAGATTCCAATTTGTTGGACTTCATGTAACCTACAGCAGAGTCTGGCAAGCTACCCGTGTTTTATTTGATATGCCAAAAACCAGTAAGAATTATGGACCTCATTCTCATGTCCTGAAGGAATGGTTTGAGGCTCTTCCTATTCCTGGAGCAAACAGATGCCCTTGGGCTACACTTGCTTGCAACAGGACATATGGAGATGTTACTGGTGCCCGCTCGAGCAAATGGATGAACAACGGGAAGACAAGTGATACAAGTGATACATGTAACTTAAGAGAGTTGGGCAACCTGAAATCTTGTCCTCTAAAGACACCAATTCCTCATCACTGAAAATTTGTTTTCAGTAACATTTTAAGCACCACCTCCCTCCCCAAATCTACAAGGAACAGTTCTGCTCTGTGGACTCCTCATTTGCTTGCTAGCAGGCAGCTCCCTCAAGAAAACAAGGGGTGAGCTGGTTTTTATCATCTCATCATGATTTGACTGGGGCTCCACCCTAAGTCTGATGACTCATGTCCTTTGAACTGCTAAATGAATTTAAGATGTTGCCAAGGAATTTTGTAATTCACAAACAGGAGATATAGAAATTACAGATCACTTTCCTCAAATGAGTAGCAATGGATATTTGTGCTCACAAGGATGAGGGCATTTTGGAAAGTATCCCAGTCAAATTTTCTTCATACTCCAGAGCAGACCCTAAACCACTAATGTCATTTTCTTTTCTTCTACTACATATAAAGGCACAAAAGTATAAGAAAAGAAAAAAGACCTATTTCATTAATGTTATTTTTGAAATGTGAACAGTGAAACTAAACAGAATTGCTGAATGATCACATTATTCAATGACTTCAGTTTAGATACATTTTAAAATCTCTCAAGGACATTGCCCTCTTGTTATCAATACAGCCCATGGCTTTCTCCTTGCTGTTCCACATTTGAGCAATTTTCTTATATCTAGCTTTCAATTTTCTCTTTAACTGTCTTAACCAGCTGATTGAACCATGCGCTTGGTTTCCATTTCAATGGCTGTATTCTGCAATTCTAAAAACGTTTTTTGGTTATTTTTAATGCTTTTAGTATTCCATTTAGTTTTCTGTATTCATATCATATTATATCCCTCTGCATACTTTTTTTTCATGATTGCCCCTAGGGATGACAAAATGCATACCTGATATTTATTGTCTATTTTGACTTAATATTTTATCACAAGAAAATATAGAAATCTTGCAACCACGTAGGTTCCTTTATTCCCTCCCTTTTTCTGTTATAATGCTTCATGTGTGTGCACACTGAAAGCTTCATCAGCTATCACTCGTGCTCTCCAATGTCATTTGATAACTTAAAAGAAAAAATTGTCTTTTATATTTATCCTGAGAGTGGCCATTTTTATTGCTCTGCTTTTATTTCTGAAGTTTTCCTCTTCTATTTAGTACCATTTCCCTTCGGCCTCAATGACTGTCTTTAGTGCGTTATTTTAAAGCTACTTTGCAAGTACCAGAATGTCCTAATTCTGCCTTACTTTCTGATCAAATATTTTCACTAGACATAGAATTTTGTGTAGACAGTAAAGTTTTAGACGATTAAACATAATTTAGCTGTCTTCTGACCTTCCTGATCTCAGACATCCTTATTCATTCAAGTAGTTTCTGCCTGTATTTCATGTGCTATGGCAAGAGTTTTTCACCCCTATTTATTAATACTGATATGGGGGTTACACCTGGAGCATTTGGCCTTGTTTATTTACCGTTGTTCAATAACTGGGGATGCTCCCGGGGTGCTCGGGGAACTGTGCAAAGACAGGATGAACCCAGGCCTTCTGCAGGCAAAACCCGACACCTGCAGATTGAACCATCTACCAACCATTTTTATTTTCGGTTTTCAGCAAGCTGGTTGAGTCTGGGCTCAGTTTTCTTTGTTTATCCTGTTCAAATTTACTGAGCCTCTGAAATCTTAAATTTTTTGTCTCTCACTAATTTGGGATGCTTTCAGAATTTCTTCACATAATTTTTGTGCACCAATCCTTTTTCTTTTCCTCTAATATTAGCATTAAGTAAGCTTTTTTTTAATGTGAGACTTATTGCTATTGTCTCGAAGTTTTGAAGGCTGTGTACCAAGTCTGTTTTCTTTTTTTTTTTCTTTTTTTTTAAAAATTTTTATTATACCACCGTGAGACATACAATTACAAAGGTGATCATAATTGGTTCTTGGTAATACAGTATTCCAGCACCCCTCCTTCCACCAGTGCCCCATTTCCACCACCAATGTACTCCACCCCTCCCGCCCACCCCCAGGCTGCCTCAATAGCAGGTACCCCCGTTTCCTCTCTTTCTCTCTCTGTCTCTCTCTCTCTGTCTCTCTCTGTCTCTGCATCTCTCTCCCTCTTATTTTACACATTGTGGTTAGCCCTGCAAATATTTAGAGTTTATCACTTAAGTCTCTGTGTATATTCAATGGTGAGTTTTAATCTGCCATTACCATTTCCCACATTTAGTAAAACACTGTTATCTATTTATATCCTATTAATGAATACAGTCATTCTATATCTGTCCTTTTCCTTCTGACTAATTTCACTCAGCATGATAGTCTCCATGTCCATCCATTTGCAGGTAAATTTCATAATTTCATCTTTTCTGACAGCTGCATAGTATTCCATAGTATAGATGAACCACAGTTTTTTTAGCCAGTCCTCTGTTCTCGGGCATTTAGGTTTGTCCAGATTCTAGCTATAGTGAATAGCGCAGAGATGAATAAAGAAGTACAAATAGTATTTCTGCTACGTGTTTTTCGGTCTCTCGGGTATATTCCCAGGAGTGCTATTGCTGGATCTAATGGGAGCTCAATATCTAGTTTTTGGAGGAATGCCCATATTGTTTTCCAAAAGGGCTGGACCAGTCGGCACTCCCACCAACAGTGGATGAAAGTCCCTTTTTCCCCACATCCAAGCCAGCACCGGTTGTTCTTGCTCTTTTGGATGTGTGCCAGTCTCTGTGGTGTGAGATGGTACCTCATTGTTTTTTTTTATTTTTTTTTATTTTTACAAGTACAAAGATATACAATTAAAAAGTTCATATTTGGGTTTTGGTCATACAGTGTTCCAGCACCCGTCCCTCCACCAGTGCCCATCTCCCACTACCAACGTCCCGGTTCCCTCCCCCTTCCCCAGCCCACCTCCATGGCAGGTTCTTTATTTCTTTCCCTTTCTCTCTTTCTCTTTTCCTTCCCTTCCAGACTATGGATTACAGAACATACATTAAAAGGTTGTCATGTGTATCCTTTTGCCTCTATTTAATGCTCAGTTCTAGGTTGGCATTAGTACCCTTGACAATTATTAACACACTGTTCCATTTTCTGTCTTACCTAGCCTCTGACTCCCACACGTTTGTGATATTTTCCACCTTTGACAAGACCTCCTGATATATGTTTCACTTGACCTTGGATATTGGTATCATAATATGTACATATATATTTATGCCATGCAAATAAATGCAGTCATTCTGTATCTGTCTCTCTCCTTCTGGCTAATTTCGCTCAACATAATCTTCTCCATGTCCATCCATTTATAGGCAAATTTTATAACTTCATTTTTTCCTAACAGCTGCATAGTATTCCATTGTGTAGATGTACCAAAGCTTCTTTATCCAGTCATCGATTTTCGGGCACTCTGGTTGCTTCCAGATTCTGGCTATTGTGAATAATGCTGCTATGAACATAAAAGTAGGGATGGTGTTTCCGCTGCGTATTTTTGGTTTCCCAGAGTAGATTCCCAGGAGTGGTATGGCTGGGTCAAATGGGAGTTCAATTTCTAGTCTTTGGAGGAATGTCCATATTGTTTTCCAGAAAGGCTGTACCAGCCGGCATTCCACCAACAATGGATGAGTGTCCCCTTTTCCCCACATCCACGCCAGCACTTGTTGTTCTTGCTCTTTTGAATATGTGCCAGTCTCTGTGGTGTAAAGTGGTATCTCATTGTTGTTTTGATTTGCATCTCTCTGATGATTAGTGATGATGAGCATTTTTTCATATGTTTTTTGGCCATTCGAAAGTCTGTTTTCTTTTTTAACTGAGCTCCAAAGTTGATATTGGATATTGTTGTTGGTCTACATCTTTAAACTTAATGATTTTGTCCATCTGCAATCTGCCGCTGAGCCCATCAAATTTTTATCTTTTTTATTATTAGTGACATGTACGTTTCAGTTAGAATTTTCTACTCAATTCTTTTCTATTTTCTTGTAGAATTTATCATCGCTCATTAATTTCAACTGTTAGTATCTTGCTCTGAAGCATAATAAAAACAATCAATACTCAAGTATTGGAAAGTACTTGAGTACTTTGGAAGTATTTGAAGTCTTCAATCTTCAAATTTTAAAGTATCTTTGGGTGTATTAAAATATTAGTCCTTTTCCTGTTAGCATTGGACAGTCTCCTGGTTTTATTTGAGTTTGGTATATGGTATAATTTTGAATTGTTAGGGTAAGCATGTTGAACAATCATATGAATTATGTTCATATGATTTGAACCATCATATGAAGAATGTTCATGTTTGATCCTGCACAATCTTGGACTTCTTATTTGTTTTAGCAGCAATCAACCCAATTAGGTCTTAAATGCCAGTATGTCATCTTCTCTGGACAATGGCTGTACCATCAGTTCTGTTTTCAAGGATTTACTATACATAGGTTGGGTCTGCCCCATTTCTATACCACTCTATTGTGAGACTTGAACTTGTCATAGTTCAAATATATAATTAAGAGGCTCTATGCTCAGCTCTGCGACATTCCCCCCCAACATCTCTTTGTCCCTTTCCTGACCCACTGGCCCTAAATATGTGCTTTACAGTAAAGTTTAAACTACAGATCTACAACTGGCCTAATATCAAGAAAAGAGACCAATAGAAGGGGAAAATGGAAATTCATTTCCCTATGGTTCACATATTCAAAAAATTTTATATCTAAAAATACTTTAGAAAATCCTTTCCCTCCCCTTTGCCATGAGTGCACTGAATGGGGGGGGCTGCCTACATTTGGTAGCAGTGTTCCAGTAGTTTTTCCGATGCTGGGATCATAGAGGCAGTATTGCTGGGATTACCCTTCAGGGGGCATCTTTGAGGCATGAAGGGACTGCACTCCTGGCCTCATGCCTACACAGCAGACATTTTACCATTGAGCCCCGATCACGATCACGATCACAATCTTCCCGTTAATCATCTTTTTTGCTAGAGTGGGCACCAGTAATATCTCAATATGTCCTGTCACATGCTGTAGAGCCAAGGGCATCGTCTTGGTACAGGAACATAAAGAGCCTCAAACCATTATATTAGGTCATGAGAATGATCTAATATAATTGTTACTGGCATTTGGCATATCAAATACAACACGAGCAGCTTGCTAGGCTTGCCGTGCGGGAGGCATACTCTATAAACACCTCCAAATAAAGCCTTTATTGATGAACGCGCGGCCGCAGCGGCCGCGCTGCCAGCTGTGATGGGCTGGTCGGCTGGGTGGAGTTCTGATGAGAGGGAAGTCCAATGTGGAAAGGCGGCGCCCATGGAGTGGGTGGGGGTCGTCTGGCTTGTTGTGAGGTTCTGCCGGGGTGGTGGGCCAAGGCTGGAACCCACCATGC
Source organism: Cryptotis parvus (assembly GCA_021461705.1). NCBI lineage: Eukaryota > Metazoa > Chordata > Mammalia > Eulipotyphla > Soricidae > Cryptotis > Cryptotis parvus. Next base: position 19,564 of record JAJIBD010024364.1, read on the forward strand.
CTCCCGACTGCCTCATGAACGGCTGGGCACAGGGAGAGCAAGGAACTGCTCTGCCCCATGTCTGAGAGTCTCTGGACCAGCATACCTGGGCCGGATTGAGGAAGAAACTGCTCCAGGGTGGGTGTCGATGATCCGGGCTGTGATGGGCTGGTCGGCTGGGTGGAGTTCTGATGAGAGGGAAGTCCAATGTGGAAAATGGCGGCGCCCATGGAGTGGGTGGGGGAGAGCAAGGAACCGCTCTGCCCCATGTCTGAGAGTCTCTGGACCAGCATACCTGGGCCGGATTGAGGAAGAAACTGCTCCAGGGTGGGTGTCGATGATCCGGGCTGTGATGGGCTGGTCGGCTGGGTGGAGTTCTGATGAGAGGGAAGTCCAATGTGGAAAATGGCGGCGCCCATGGAGTGGGTGGGGGGTCGTCTGGCTTGTTGTGAGGTTCTGCGGGGTGGTGGGCCAAGGCTGGAACCCACCATGCCTCCCGACTGCCTCATGAACGGCTGGGCACAGGGAGAGCAAGGAACTGCTCTGCCCCATGTCTGAGAGTCTCTGGACCAGCATACCTGGGCCGGATTGAGGAAGCCCCACACTTCCTTATTTGAGGGGATTCTCTCAAGCAATGCTCAGAAGTGATTCTCGATCACTGAGTCTCCATTTCAATGCAAGGGTTCAGGGATGCAGTGCTCCCAGGCATTGTAATATCCAGGATTGTCCTGACCACTCCAGTGGGGTCTCCCACGATGAATCTGGCAATATTCAGGGGGATCTCTGGTTAGAGATGTCTGTGCTGGGAATCAACTGGGGTTGCTCACACATAAGGCCAGTGCTTTAATTCCTGTGCATATCTCCCATCCCTATCTCTTCCGATTATAACTGTCTTTCCCACTCGACCTGCTATGCTAATTCTTCAAGCTTTGTAGGATCTTGATATTTGTATTTTGTCGAAAGGATTTGTTGTAATCACTAATATGATGCTATGCTATCTTCATTAGCTACAGAATTCCACTATTTGATTTTTTTAGAATATTTTAAATGGGTCATTTAAGGTTCCTTTTTAGGAAACTTTCATTTTTATCTTACAATTACTTGAAGCAAAACAAAAACAAAAAGCATTTTGTATGTTTTTAGAGGGTGCTCACAGCAGTAGTCTGGGGACCCATAGCTAGTCTTGATGGAGCAGTAATGCTCTCCAGAGGGTTCAGTGCTTAGCTCAGAGGTGTTGGCAACCTGGCATATGATGCCAGGAATCAAACTCAGGCCTTGAGCATAACAAGCATGCACTCTAGCCCCATGTACTATCTCCCGAGCCTGTGAAGCAAATAATTTTATTATCTCTGTCATAGTGTTCTATGATATCAAGGTATTTGTTCAGGGTGATATCTTACCTTTACTCCTTGATAATTTTGCAACTGTGACCTCGTCTTCAATCAAAATCTTTTTGAAACCTTTTCCCATCTGAAGTCTATAAGGAGCTCAGAGCAGAAATGCATTGCCTCTCCAACAGACCCTGATAACTCACTAGCCAGACATCAATTTATATGCAAGTTTTCAGTTTGGTGATTTCTAAACCACACTGACAGTATAATTTGGACTCAACACCTGTGGGTATATAATCAGATGTTAATTGTCAAGAAGGTTTTGCTTTGTCTTCCCAGCAAGAGCTCAGCCAAATCCAATCTTTCTTGCCATCTCCTGGGCCCATAAACAGTTTGCCTAGTTTCTCCTTCACCAGGGGCAGTAAGCTGAGCAGTAAAAGGGTGGAGAATGGATTTGAAAGCAGTGAGTGAACAATGCGTTCTTTGAAGGATATGCTGTGAAGACTCTTTGAGACCCCTTTGTTCTTCCAGCAGGTCTCAGAAACTCAACTTTTCTCACTGTCAGTCAGCACACACTACAAAACTGTCCCTGTGTGTTATTTTCCTCTTATACCAGTTGTGTGCTAAGCGTCCTTTTCAATCAACTGGAAAGAATAAATATCTGCTCTGTTTATTTCAGAGTGTCGCTGTGAATAACATTGGTCTGTCTTGATACTAGTCACCTGACCCCTAAACCAATATGGAAAGACAGGTTTGAATGGAAACTCAAAGATTTTTTAAGTTACTCTGCTATACCATTGATGGTGATCAGCATGATATTTAGTCTCCAGGGGAAAAGTTGCAACTCCATGTTATGGAATACATTTATCTCATGCATCCAGGTGTCACCTATCTTTAATCACGGGCCAAATCATGCTTTGTTTGGGGATGGGGAGAGTATAGCAATAAGGCTCTTGCTTCACCCTGATTTGAATTCTTAGCACTCTATATTGAGGGCACTGTAGTCGTCTCAAGCACCACCAGGGATCACACCTAAGCACAGAGCCAGGAATAGGCTCTGAGCACCATAGTGCATCCCCGCTGCCCCTTCCCCCAATAAAAGTTTGCTTTGTAATTTCTTTGGATTCTCTAAGAGTGTGGGTTGTTATTGAGAACAATTTCTGATGACACTCTCAATATCTCTGCACATTGTTTAAGCAGACCTCCAACTGCCCTTTGTTCTGAGCTATCTTCTCACAAATATTTGTATCGCCAACCAGGTTGAAATAAAGATATTGTGTCTGCCTCCAGAGCAAAGATCAAGTTTGCTAAACTCTTGGAAAAGACAGGTCATGTTTGTGTGAAGCAAAAGAAGCAAAAGTTGAGCATGCTTTCTGGCCAGTGAAAACTTTCTCTCTGTCTTTCTGTCTCTGTCTCTGTCTGTGTGTGTGTGAGTGTGTGTGTGTGTGTATGTGCACACACACATGCACTTTGTGCATATTCTATATCGTCCAGATTCCCCAAATTAAATGTTCTCCTCCTGTAACAACTCTATCACATCTATCCTCTTCAAGGCCGCTTGAATTGCTTCCCCAAAATGCCAGATTGGGACAGAGATGTAGCTCAATGATAGATAACTTTCTGTGTACATATGCCTGGTTAGAATACAGACACACACACACACACACACACACACACACACACACACACCATAAGGTGACTTCAGCTTTACAGAGACTCATCACTTTCTACGTTTCTACCCACATCCTTGAAATCATGGCAGCAACCTGCCTACCTGAAGCAGGGTAGAAAGCTTAAACCTTGGATATTTACAAAAAACTATTATGTTTTTTGTCCAACTTAGCCATAAATTTATTTTTCTTCCAAGGGTGGGATGGTTGCCATGTATTTGAATGTCTTCTAGGCATGTGCAATTTCCTGCATTCTCTTGGGGTTCTATCCTAAAATGGCATTCCACCCCCTCCCACTACTACATCATATGCCACAGAAATGCACTTCTTAATACATATGCATAGATGTCTAAGATATCACTATTTTCTTTGTTTTTTATTCTTATATTTGGTATTCATGTACCTTATTGTAGATCTCAACAACATTCCAAAGCGAGCATATATCAAATCACTGCATTCTGACTACAGTATGACTGTATATTAAGTCTATAAAAATGAACCAATTACTCACACTTGAGATTAAGAATGTAAAAAAGCCATGTAGGAACTTTGATAAATATACAAATTTTTTATTATTATGAGCTTCATTCACATAACAGATAAGTTCCACCACACTTGAACAGATATCTTGAATTTCCTCATTCCCAAACTGAACTCTAGTTCACAGTAATCCCATGAACACACAGCTAAAACAATTGTTGGAGATCAGTAGAATAAAAGTTTGTTTCCTCTGCCACAGGCTGAAGGGGACCAAGGAACTATTGAATCTGTAGATATAAATGTTGGTAAAATACAACTAAACTAAGGACACTAGAGGCACTCAGTTGCTAAATTTCAGAAGTCTTAATTGTGTCAACTTGGTCTATTCAGGCATGTTAAATTATAGAACAGAAAAAGTTACATAAATTCTCTGGCTATCATATTCTTCTTTTATGTTGTTTACATGCTATTGAAATCTGTTCTAGCTACCATGGAGGCATAATAAATTACTCCCCAAATTCAGTAGCATAAACCAGTAATGAATCATGATCACAGATACCAGGGGTCAGGAACTTGGACAGGAGCAGTTGGGACAGCTGGTCTCTGCTCTACAATGTCTGGAGTCTCAGATGGAAGACTCAAAGGCTGGGAGCTGGAATTCACTCTTAACTGGTGTTTGGTGGTGGCTGTCAGCTGGTGGCCTTGGATGTACTCCACACTGACCTCCCTACATGATACAGTTTATACTTCCTCCCAGCATGGTAGCTGAGTTCTGAGGGCAAGTGTCCTGAAAGAGTGAACAGATGGCAGCTGTAACCTTTTTAGGACCTAGCCTTGGAAGTCACATAGCATCACTTCTGCCACATCAATTAATCAGAGAAGTCATATCTGTCCAGACTCTTACAGTGAGACAAGATAGGACAGTGTTCGAGTGGGAGGATGTCAGTCACAATTTAAGGAATGTATGTGGGATTGGGATATGTATATTGGTGGGGCCATCTTTGGAAAATACAATCTGCCACAGTATGTATTTGTGGTGAATTCTCACAATAAACCTACAAAGCAGATGCTTTCATATTCTTGGTCTTACAGACAGAAACCGGGATTTAAGCAAGTTAAACAACCTGACAAAGATAACACAGCCATCAGAGAGACAGTACCCACCCTTGACACCTGTGAGACCCAAACACTTGGATTATAAGAACAACCATAGTAAACTAGCCATATTTGTGCTCCATTAAGACAGAATTCCTCCTTCATATGCAAACAGTATCTCAGTCTCTACCTGAGACCACATTTCTTGCTGTTATCTTCAGACTATTGACTTGCCTAGTTGATCTGACTGCTTTCTCTGATGTTGGAGTGTTTAATTTTGAGCACATGATTTAAAGACCTGCTTTGGAGGGGCTGGAGAGTCAGTAAAGGGGCTAAATGGCTTTCCATGCATGTGGTCAACTGTAGGAGAATGCTGGGTTTCCTGACAAAGAGGGTTAGGGATCCCCTTTTGCCCCAGGGGATCAGGGGTTGGCAGACAGAGACTCATTAATTCAGTGAAGTTTCAAAAGGCTTTACTCACACTTGTTCTGGTATACAATTCAACAATAGAAAAGCCTCAGACTTTAGGTTCCTAGCTGGGCCCTGCTAGGGCCAATAGTTCATGCCACTGAATTTGGGGAGTACGTGTAGGTTTAGAATCCTAGGCCAAGATGGCCGCTACCACATGCTAAGACCCAACAGGGAAGAGAATAGAGAGGAGGAGAGCAGAAGCAGAGAGTAAAGAGGAAGAAAAAAGCAAAGACATGGAAGAGAGCAGGCTACAACTTTTTAAAACCTTTTAGCCATGACCAGCCCACATCAACAGAAAGCAGTTAGAGTCAATCCCCCTCAGGTATGTTTCTGTCAGGACCCTCACCTAGTCCCATTGAAATGTTAATATTGACCCAGTCAAGGTCTGTCCTTCCCTGCATGCCCTATGCAGAGTGGGGGAAGGGCATGTATCTGTACCAATGGTTATTCTACAGCCAGGTATATATTTCTCCAAGCCTTCACAAGATTCTTGTCTTTATTTCATAGTTATTTTGTATATTGGCCTTTAGACTTATTAGAGGGCCATGCTAGCTTGCTTGAAGGCACACGGCATTTCTCTCTGGTCTAATTATATTTAGAGATCCAATGTAGCCAGGTGAAAAATACTGGTAAGATCTGTCTAGTCCCATGATGTTTATGGCAGCATGAGAAAAAATATTTATACCAGCTAACATAGACTACATGTAAGATATTCTGCCATATAAAGTCACAGATTCAAACTGTTTTCTGACCCTTTATACAAAGTGGCCTGCAGGAGGAAACTCCAGGCAAGATACAGAGGCTGTGGGCAACAGTGTATTGCAACAGTCAACTCTAGTTAGATCCCCATATCTGGTCCCCAAGCACCTCCACAAGTGAACCCTGAACACAAAGTCAGGAATATGCCTTGAATACAATTGGGTGTTCTAACCCCACCCAAAATAGGCCTTTAAATTTTTTTCTCATGTCTTCTGCAATTGTATTAGTAGAGGGCTACACACACACAGAGGCAACATGACTAAGCTTTGGAGGCATATAAGCTGGTTTAAAAATATCAGCTCTAATGCAAATCAAAACAACGATGCGATATTATTTTACACCACAGAGTCTGGCACATATCCAAAAGAGCAAGAACAACAAGTGCTGGCGTGGATGTGGGAAAGGGGGGCACTAATCCATTGTCAGTAGGAATGTCGATTGGTACAGCCTTTTTGGAAAACAATATGGACAATCCTCCAAAGACTAGAAATTGAACTCCCATTTGACCCAGCCATACCATTCCTGGGAATATACCCTGGGAAGCCAAAAACACACAGCAGAAACACCATCCCTACTTTTATATTTGTAGCAGCATTATTCACAAGAGCCAGAATCTGGAAACAACCAGAGTGCCCGAAAAATTGATGACTGGATAAAGAAACTTTGGTTCATCTACACAGTGGAATACTATGCAGCTGTTAGGAAAAATGAAGTTCTGAAATTTGCCTATAAATGGATGGACATGGAGAGGATCATGTTGAGTGAAATTAGCCAGAAGGAGAGAGACAGATATAGAATGTCTGCATTTATTTGCATGACATAAATATATATACATATTATGATATCAATATCCAAGGTCAGGCGAAATGTGGATCAGGAGGTCTTGCCAAAGGTGGAAACTACCACAAATGTGTGGGAGCAGAGGTTAGGTAAGACAGAGAAAGGAACAGTGTGCCAATAATTATCGAAATTCTATAACAATTCACAACATGTAAGAGAGGGAAGAAAGAGAGAGAGAGAGAAAAAGAAAGAGAGAAAAGAGATGGAGAACCTGCCATAGAGGCAGGCTAGGGGAGGGGCAGTGTATCGGGAACATTGGTGGTGTGAAATGGGCACTGGTGGAGGGATGGAGCTGGAACACTGTATGGCCGAAACCCAAACATGAACATTTTTTTTAATTGTCAAAAAAATAATTAATCAATTAATTAAAAAAAATAAAAAAAATTAAAATCTCAGCTCTAGAATTTCTTGTTTTGATACAGACAACATATTACTTAATTGTGCAAAACCTCTTAACTACTGAAATTCTAGTATGCGTTTAGAACCTAGGAGGCAGGAAGCATATTTCTTTTTAAAAAATAACAAATTGCTAGATCATTGTTCTCACATTTTTTTTGCAGTTCTCTTAAAACTTTGGAAGTGTCTCATGAGTGCCTCTAAATGAGCCCCTGCCAGATGCACGCCTTGGGCGCTCCTTCTGACCCACACTGCATCTTAGTGGGTCTGCTGAGTTATCTGAGTAGCCGTCACTGCTAAAGTTATAAATGCTCCCCAGGAAACAAGTGTTACCTAAGGAGAACAACAATCCAGGAGAGAAAATATATATATATTTCAGCCTATTCTCTGCCACCATTTTATTGGGGTCACATAGACACACAATTTATTCTGCTTTTGTAAGCAATTTCTCTCTCCATGGGCCTTTTACACTGGTCTTTGGAGCCAGACACTCCCTACCCTCTTCCACAAACATCTTCCTCAACCACACATTCCTTCCATTGTCCTCACCAAAAATATCAAGAGCTCATGCAACTTCTTTGCTTCCTTTCTCTCAGTCTCATTCTCTCGGCGATTCCCCTCACTGCTCATCATCTTTGGCCCTAAGTGCTCTCTCTCTTCTGCACTTTCTCCTCTCTCTCTCTCTGATTTTGTGTCCTCATCATTTGCTTTCGGTCTCTTACCTTTCCTCCTCTTTTTAAATAATTTATGTTACATAGAGATGAGAGTTCGTTTCTCTTTAAGTTATTTTCTGTAAGGAGAGCTGTTGCTCTGGTGTGTCTACTTTGAACACTCAAATTTTGTTATTCAGGTCCTCTCGGGAAAATAAGCAGACACAACATTATTCAGGAAATGTCTCTAGGTGGGCTTCAGGGCACAGATATTTCTATTTGTTATTTATCTATTTTTTGGCCTGGAGGCCAGACCGGCAGTATTCTGGGCTTACTTTTGGCTCTGAGCTCAGGACTCACTCCCAGCAATTCTACGAGGACCTTATGGGGTGCAAACCTGGACTAGCCACCTGAAAGGCAAGCACATTACTTTCTATACTATGTCTCTGACCCTTCACCAACTCTCTAATTTTAATTTTAAAAATAAATCATGGAGGATGACCTAGATCATATCATGGAAAAGAATTATGTACACTTCCCTGCCAATAATATAAGCAGAATTAAACAGAATTAGCTGCAAATAACATTCAATGGAGGAGTGTTAATTTACAATCCTGTATCACTAAGACTTAAAAAGAAATATTTGGCTGAATGTGGGGAAGGGAGAGCTCTGCTCTGACCCATGTGCACTCCCCACATGTGGAAAGGCACATGTGGTCTTTCCACAGCACATGCTGTGTGTCTGTCAGCTTCACACCCAGCTAGGCTGAAACAACCACTGTCTGTTCCCTGTTGTAATGATGATTTCTTAATGTCATCTCTTTATCAGTAATTGTTCAAAGCTCCCTTCTAATTCAAATTCCTCATCAGTTCCATTTGTCAGAGGTTGCTTTCTCTAAATATGCTCTACATTCTGCCATTTCTGGCTTCTTGCTACCAGAAATAGCATCACAGTCTCTATAGCCTGTGCCTCTGAAAAGAAGCGCTGTATAGTTCCAGGCTTTGGGGTAGGAAGAAAGCTACTTCCAGTTTGGATTCTACAAGAAAAGCTTTCCTTGTTGCCCAGATCTCTGACGCTTCCTGTGTTTCCATGGCAAACTTCCCTTCTGGATGCAGCTGCTGAGGAGGGCTGGGGAGGAGAGAATTATTTAACCATTGTGTCGCCACTGTGTACATTTTATGTTGTATTTCTGTTCTCTTTGCATACTACATTTCACTCTCAGTCCTTGTTTCTCCCTCTCCTTTCTTGGGGGGTGGGGGTTGGGTGGAGAAGGGGTGATAGGGTTCCTCCCAAGTGATACTCAGGGGGCCAGGGATCACGCCCCTGTTATACTAGGGCAACCAAGCTGGAGGATTCATGTTAGGCCTGAAGATGCTGCATTGCTGCTGCCCTGCTGTGTCAGAGAACCCAAGGCCACTCCTGCAGACATCTCCAGGCAATGCTTGGGAGACCATGAGACTCCAGACATTGGACGAGGCAGGGACCTGCAAGGCATGTGTCCCAGCCAAGCCAGAGAGTGCAATCTCTCTGGCTTTACTTGGTGTCTCCTCACCCCTACCTCTATACTCACACTTACCTATTTAGCCCCTGGAAATCCTATTTTGGAGAGAGAGGAATATACTGATTCACAGTAATGCCACTAGAAAAGCATCAAAAAACTAAGCCTCGCCCATCTTCATTGTCTTTGTCTGAGCATGACCTTGATCTCCCCAAACTAGAACTGTAGGTTGTCTCGGAAACTTCACTGCAGCTATAACAAACCAATGCATGGATGCAAAGTGGTATTCTTGGGGTTTTGAAAACATACTTGTTTTTTTTTTTTTTTTTGCTTGTTTTTTAATCACATCTGGTGGTGCTCAGGGTTTACTCCTGGTTCTCACTCAGGGATCACTCATGGGAGGCTCAGGGAACTATATAAGGTGTTAAGGATTGAACCCAAGTGGGTACATGCTAGTCAAGTGCCTGACCTGGTGGACTATCTCCCTGGCCCTACACACACACACACACACACACACACACACACACACACACACACACACACACGCACACACATGTTGGGGAACACCACTGGGGTCTCCAACAGTGTCAGGACAGAGGTTCTCTTCTACCTCCGAGGATGCCGGAGAACAGATGAAAACTCACAAGTCCGGAGCAGTTCCAAAAAAGCTTTTAATAGTACAAAAGTTCTTCCACAGCACTCCAATATAATGAACAAACTCTAGCTCTGGTCCAAACTTAGACCATACAAAAGAGCCTAAGTGTCCCACCAAAGAGAGAGGATCTCACCCGAGCTGAGTCCTACCTAGAAGAAGGAGCAAAAGGCCAAAGAGCAAAAACCCAAAAGCCAAAAAGGCCCAAAAGGCAAAAGCCACCCGAGCCAAAAGCCGAAAGCTAAAAGGCCCAAAGCCAAAAGGTGAAGCATAAAGGGGCCTCAAGTCAGCCCCTTCTATACACCAAAGTAATCCGATCAGGAGGTTGTCATGTCAACAAAGAGTGTAGTGCCACACCCTATTGCAGGTATAAACAAAGGTTATGCCAAGGACTAATCCGAGATTATCTCTTATGTAAAACACTGAGAGAGAGAGAGAGAGGGCTGATATAAAGTAATACATCTTAACTTCATGAGTTTCATGTAATCTAGATGGTACCCACAGGTCCTTATTATTATCTGCACCAGGGTGATTCTGAGTATCTTGTTCTCGTGTACTGAAAGGGTCACACTCGCCTGCTTAGAGCAAACTAGTATGATCCTTCCTATAGTCTTCCTATAGTCTCAACGTAGCCAGGGTGGTAGTCTCCTGGTAAATTCTAACTGTCCCACGCTGGGTGCAGTGGGTATAAAGAGGAGCCGTGCCCAATCTAGAAAACATAGAAGTCTTAGTAGATGTATAAGTCAGAAGTTATTCAATCAAGTTAACTTCTGTAACTGCCACACAACCTCTAGCAGTGTTTACATAGAAGAGAGGTCTCATTAGAATGAACTGTGGCTTAAAATAGATTAAGCTGGGAGTGGGCAAAACAACAAAGCTCCCAGGTTAGCTAAACCTGTCCTCCAACACACACACACACACACACACACACACACACACACACACACATATATATATATATATATATATATTCCCCCCTCCCCTTAACTTACGTTCCTTCACAGTCTTAACTAACCAATTTAGAGAAAAGGCTTATTTCTGGGCTGGAAAAATATATAGTGGGTTAGGGTCTTGGCTTGCATGCAGTTGACTCAGGTTCAATGCTCAGCACCACATACACTCCATGAGACCCACCAGGACTGATCCCTAAATGCAGAACCAGGAGTAAATACTGCCCGTGTGACCCCAAAACAAAACAACTATTTCAAAAGCTTATTTCTGCAAGGAAGAAGAGGCTATTGATTAAATTTGAGGCATAAATTTTTATTTGTAAGAACTCTCATCAAAACAGTCACCATGAAAGTCAGGTTTCGGGAGCATGAAAAAGACAGCTGAGTCACCTTCACCCCAATGCCCATAGAAAAGGGAGGCCCAGCCTGGCCAGAGGTGTCTGACCACCTGACTTCAAGAACAAGAATCCAGAACACAATGATTACACCCTCTCCAAATTAAAGGAAACCACAAAGATACTAGGCTTGGGGCCACTTTCTGCCCGAGGACATCACACCCCCAACTCCACCTCCAAATTGGCCTGCAATCCTAAAATGGAGTTGATGCAGGTGGAGAAGAAAGCCAAATGGGAAAATGACTTTGTCTCCTGTTGCATTTGGTACTTGGAGCAAGCCAGAAGAGCCACTGCATCAGAAGTCACAGGTCCTACAGAGCAATAGCGCTCCTGCCAGAACTTCAGAGATTCTCAATGCTCATATGGTACTAGAGGTCGCATGAAATTTCCACCTTGAGAAAACAGACAATATCGAAAGTCACTGGGTGATCCATGAGCACAGGTCAGCACAGGGCCACCCCCAGGGATTCTGCTGGGCTAGAAGGAGAAGTGAGGAACAGTTCATACTTGAGGCAGAAATCAGCAGACAGGACATTCATTTCATCCAAACCAAAAGATTCCAGAGTGCCAGTCCACCAGCTGCAGTTCAATGGAGCAGTAGGGTAAGTGGCTCCATGAGGAGGGGAGGCAGCTCTGCTGACAGTGGATGGCTGGAGTATCAACCAATCACCTCTTTCCCGGAGCCACCAGGTCAGTCAGCTTCCTCTTGCCCCCCATACTGAGAAACAAGCTCAGTGATGAGTTCACCAGATAGCATTGCTATCTTGTATCACTTGTATCACTTGTCTTCCCATTCCCATTGTTCATCGATTTGCTTGAGGGGGTGCCAGTAACATCCCCATTTGTCCCGTTTGCATGCTAGTATAGCCCAAGGGCCTCTGCTCGCTCCAGGAATGTGAAGAGCCTCAAACCATTCCTTCAGGTCATGGGAATGAGGTCTATTATTATTATTACTGGTTTGGGTATATCAAATACTACAGGGTAGCTTGCTAGGCTCTGCCATGTGGGCACTCAAATTTTTTGCATTCACTGATGTACACAGAAACTAGGAGAGCTGGTAGCAGCTCCTTCTGTGTCTGTGAAATAGGCTTCTCTCTAGGCTGGGGTTCTGACGAGCTGGTCTTGATATTGGCTTCTCTCTTGGGCGGAACTCTGAGGAGCTGTGGAATCTGGACATTGAAAATGGCTGCCGTCATAGTGCAGGGAGGGAGGGTTCCTCTGGCATTGCTATCTATTTGACAAAATAAGCTAAATTTAAGGAGATGTTCTCTCAGAGTAACTAGGTTCTAAGAGAATCTCCCAAAGGATTCATGTCCTTGTGTGACACAGATGATCTTGAAAGAATCATTCAATCCAGACTGCAAATGAAATTATAAAGAATGGAACAGTGTGCTAACAATTGCCGAAAGTACTAATACCAGCCTAAAACTGAGCATTGAATATAGGCAAAAGATACACATGACAACCCTTTAATGTATATTCTATAATCCATAGTCTGGAAGGGAATGAAAAGAGAAAGAGAGAGAAAGGGAAAGAAATAAAGAACCTGCCATGGAGGCAGGCTGGGCGAGGGGAGGGAACTGAGGACGTTGGTGGTGGGAGATGGGCACTGGTGGAGGGATTGGTGCTGGAACACTGTATGACCAAAACCCAAATATGAACTTTTTAATTGTTTATCTTTGTAATTGTATATCTCACAGTGGTATAATAAACTACTTTAAAAAAAAAGAAATCAATTCACTATACTACATTCATTTTCCCAGAGCTTCCCAGGGTTAGCACTTTAAAAGTTCCACTTCCCAGGTAACACTAAGTCTCCAACCCCAGAAACTGATCACTTAGATTAAGCCCTTAGGTTGCGCTCCTTGAATGCAGCCTTCTGAGAAACCCTGAGTCAGAGAATCAAGCAAAGGCACACCCTGACTCCTGACCTAGAATCTCTAAGATAGATGTTTATTGTAAACTGCTAAACTTTAGGGTAATGCTATAGGCAGCAATTGATACCTAGCACATTCTTGGTGTACAGCAGATGAAAAGTTTGAGAGAAAGATTGAATCAGCTGTAGACAAAAAAAGAACTGTACAATGTTTGTTTGTCCTCACATGCTGTGAATTAAATTAGCAACCTCACTACAAGTGCACTCTCCATTTGAGCATTTTCAGGAAGAAGAACTGGGTATGATCCTATTACCAAGGAGTCTTAAATCATATTAAGAATTCTAGACAGATCACTGACAGACCAAAACTTGTTGTCACAAATTTAATCTCCCTTCTGTAGAATCTATACATAGACTAAATGAATATCTAGACATGCAATAAATCTGTCTTGTAGTATAATCAAGTGGCTCTATATATCTATATTATATGTGTATATATCCTATATCAAACCAATCAAATATGGGAATGGTAAATCTTCCAATATTCTTGTCACCAAAATTTGACTTCATTTAGCCAATTGACTACACAGAGACCAGCTTCATACCAGGAAGACTGACACTTAATAAATGCTGTTTGCAGAATACAAAGACTGCAATTATATTAATATCCTGAAAATTTTCAGAAATATTTCTCAATTTAGCATAAACAGTGTCCAAATGATTAGTTTTGGACACTGAAAAATAAACCATATGAAAGCAGCTCAATTGAGATAAAAACAAAAGGACAACTATAAACACTTGTGTAGTGCTCAGACTTGCAGGCACCATAACACTACAAAGGTTATTAGACTGAAAGAAGTTTAACATTCTCACTTGAAAAATAAGAAAAAACTCAAAGAAAAAATGATTACTCCAGAGTCACAGAACTAACCCATACGTCTCCCCATGGCAAGTTCTTTCTTCTCTCAACGGAGAAAGTGGAAATATTCATGCAGTGCCCGGTTTCCTTTCTTGCCTGGAGGAATGAGCTAGGAAGCTCTGTAGAAGACAGAGAAGTGCTATCACATATATTTATAGAACCAACAGAACTATTATGTTTTATTGTAGGAATTGTTCCGGAGTCCTAAGTCCTTGAAACCCTGCTCTCATAATAATGAGCATCTAGATTCATATGTAGAATAAGTTTTAGTTAAAAATGATGTAATGTAACATCTGTAAGTAGTGAGAATAAATTATATTAGACACAAACAAGTTGCAAAAGTACATTATGGCAGGTGCCCTAAAGAATGGTAATGTTTGAAACTGGGAGATAATATAAGGATTAAGGTGCATACCTGATGTACTCCCAGTTCACTCCCTGGCATCATATGTCCCCTACGCAAGCACCACTAAGTGTAACCATGGAAGTCCCTGAAAACCACTGGAACCCTCATGTTCTCCAGAACTTTTGGACAGGAATAGCAGATCCTCAAGCCTTAGTGTCCTACCAGCTTAGCAATCTACCATCCTACCAATACTATCAAATTGACCAACGATTGCTGGAAGTAACTCCTGTGTCTTATGAACACCTCTTGATAAGTAAGAGAGACAATGAGAGTAAGAGAGCTAGCAAGAGAGAATGACAATGTTCAATTCATTCAATATACAATGACTGAGTCCACTTACAAAGAGTTATTCTGTAATATTACATGTCCATACTAGTTAACATGGCAGTCAATAGTCACATAGGATAATTTAAATTCACTTAAATTAGAGCCATTAGAAGTCCCATTCCTGTCACATTAGCAACATTTTGAGGCACTCAATAGCCATATGGTGCTAGTGGTCAGATAAAAATCTTTTCCATCATCACAAAAAAAATTCTACCGAACAATGCTGTTAAACTCCTGAGAAGAAATAATCAAGTGCCTTCTAAAGTGTTTTCCATTCTAATGGAAAAGAAACTCTTAAAATTACCCCCACCAAAAAAAATAACAAAAGAAAAAGTTCTAACCAGTCTCTTCCAAAACCTCGTGAATAAGAACTCTTTGCTTCGAGATTCATTCCATATAGAAGCAAAAGAATTAGTTTATTCAACTTTGGGTGGAGGGAGATGGGAAACCTTCACCTTGCAGTGCTTAGGAGTTACTTGTGGCTCTCCCAGAATCCCAAGTTGCCATGCAGTGCCAAGGACTGAACCCAGGCCTCCCACATGCAAGGCATTCACTCAAATCCTTGAGATATTTCTCTGGCCGTTTTCATATTTTAAAGACATAATGATGTACCTATAATGTCATGCTGTCCATTCTTCTCATCCTACCATAGTCCACAGGGCATCCAGAGCTAGCATTAAAAATCTAGACAGACTCTACTGTCTTCAAGAATTTCCTGTGTCTGACCATCCCAGAGACTCCACCAACACCACAATAGCCACAGAACTAGCTGTTGTTAATCCCTGAGAAGGTCTGCCAGATTCCCAGGGCCCAACTGTTGACCCACTCATAGGTTGGGTGTGCCTGAGAACAGGAGGATAGATGGAGGTGGAGGAACAAGTGGTAACATGACCATGGAACAGAATCTGGATTGTGATGTATCATAGCAGTGAGCACTCAGGAACCACCCTTCCTCTTCAGGTCCTTCATTGAGCAGGTCTGTTGGCCTCAGTTAGGCATCAACAAAGAAACCTGACCTGCAGCTCAGAAAGTTCTCAGTCACTCTTATTTCCCACACAGCCCCAACCTAAATGTCCACTAGAGACAAGTCTCCCCCTTACTCTGAGGCATACATGGTAAAATGGACAAAAATATGGACAAAAAGTCAATAAGGGTCAGAAGAAGAGAAGGTTGGAAGTATTTGACCCTCTTCTGCTGAGCGACAGATATGCAGACACGAGTGCCAGGCTGCATCTGCTCGTGTTTCCACACTGAGCTGTCAAGGCAGCTGTTCCTCCAGCACAACTGGTCACAGCATTGTGTTCCTGTGCTGTCCTGCCACCTAGCTTGCTAGGCCACTCTGCAATGAGTATCACTAGCATTTAATTCTGTACCTGTGGGCAAAATATTTCCTCTCATTGTTTTAGCAAATGAATAATTTCAGATCAGTGAACAACTAGATGCCTCTTGGTCACTCTTCATGGGAACCATTCTAACAGAAGACTAAAACCCCACTGGTTAGATCAACTCAGATTTAAAAAAATAAGGTCTATTTCCCTAACTATTATAAAGAAAAAAATTATTGATATTATAAAAATGTATTTGTCCAGTAATCCTGCACAAATCATATATTACAGGTCATTCTGGACAAATCATTATAACTTTGTTCTTTAGGGTCTTAACATATTTTTGAGGAATAGTCACCCAAGCTTTAGATATAAATAACTAACTCCAAATAAACTAGTAATGCCTTAATGAGATTTAGAGTACAGCTACCTGGATTAAGAACAGGTCACCCGATAAAAATCTGTAGATTTGGCTCCCTAGGGTTGGAAGGAGTCCTGCAAGGGGAAATTTAGGGTCAAAGATAAAATTTAACCTATACTGAAATTGTATATAAGACAAATATCAGATACAGTGGTAAAATGTTGAAGCTTTTAAGTCTCTGGTTCTTTAAACCAGTCTTGAAAAAATCAGTCATTGGGCTAAGTTATGGATTTGTGGGTAAAGCATAGTGATACATTTCATCAGGGAATAAAAATTCTGGAAGAAATAATCCAAATGAATACCTGGAAGTGGAAATGCTAACTAGTGAAGTAAGTTCAGGGTACATCTGTGTCCAAATGAGTTGGGTTTCTGTCCCAAAAAAGTAAAGTCTGCAAAAGACTCAAAATTATACTGTTTTCCCTAAACTCCAAGAGTGCACTTTTGCCATGTTAATTTGGAGATTTTAGGTCAAGACATGACAAATAACAAAAGCATAATGTAATGGTTTTAAAACGAATAATTCTGAGTTATTGTGTTGAGGGGCTAAGTATTTTCCTTTTGGCAGAGGAAAGAGTAAACTAAGATCTTTGGGAAGAAGTGGCTCAGATTTATCTCAATGACCTTATAGTCTGAGTATGATGGCACCAAAAACACTATGGGTTTAATAATTACTTCCTTAAAGAACCTGCCATGGAGGCGGTCTGTGGGAGGAGGGAGGGAACCGGGGACGTTGGTGGTGGGAGATGGGCACTGGTGGAGAGATGGGTGCTGGAACACTGTATGACCAAAACCCAAATATGAACTTTCTAATTGTATATCTTTGTAATTGTATATCTCACGGTGGTATAATAAAATACTTTAAAAAAGTAAATAATTAATTTCTAATAAATCACATTTTATTTGTGCATTTTAAGACAATTCATAAGCTCTATAGTTTATTTGGGCCACAAGATATCACTAAACAAACCACCACTTTGGTCCTTGCCTTAGCTCTTCTGCATTCATGTGGAAGAATGGTTCCAAGAACCTAGCAGTTCTTGGAACTGCTTTTTGCCAAACTTATCACCACAATTTTCCAGAAATATAACAAAAATTTTAAAGGATAAGTCATTATTTATGTAGTCTATTGATAAAAATAAATCAGTTTTAACAAACTGTGACTAACATTGCTCTTAACCATTTCATATTAAACCTTAGATTTTTTCAGGCATCTAAACCATCAAATATATTTTCTCTGGTATATTATATAACATGAGGATTGCTCTTTTCCCCATTTTCTATTTGAGGTCTGAACAATTTTTTAAAAGTTCCTAGAGTTACATATCTTGTATGGCAGAGCCACATCCTCCAAAAGAAAACTGGAGTAGTTATGTTGCAGGGTGGTGGATGGAGGAGCATAAGCCAAGTAAAAGGATAAAGGGAATAATTCCCCTGTGTACACACATATACACAGTGGAATACTACACAGCTACAAGAAAAGATAAAAGCATGCTATGTGCCAATACAGAGATAGATCTGGAAAGTATCAGCTGAATTAAGTCAGAAGGGAAGGTACAGACACAGAGTGATCTCACTTATATGTGGGATATACAGAAACATAGTAGGGGAATAACCAATGTCCAAGGGAATAAAAGCAAAGTGCAGAGAACTGTTCCTTAGTAGGAAGCTTGCCACTGGGTTGGGGATGTGGAAGGGACTGCTAGGGTGATGATGAAAGGAAGTGGTCACTCTGGACAAGGACTAAGGGCCAAAAGGAGATAAAGTGACATGCATGACACCCTATCAGGAGGTAAAGTGACATGCACGGTAACCTATCAATAACAGTTATGTAAATCACAATGCCCCAAAGGGGGAAATAAAAAGAAAGAGAAGCCTGCCGTAGAGGCAGGATGGGTGGTGAGAGGGAAACAGGGGTCATTGGTGGAAGAAAGTGGACACTGGGGAAGGGACTGGTGCTGGAACATTGTGTGCATGAAGTTCAATCATGAATAACTTTGTAATCCACTGCAATTCAATTTGAAATATTGTTTGAAAAGGGATCCACTATATGACTAAGGATAGAATTGGACTTTTAGTAGTAAACTTAGTATAACACACATGTTGATTTATGATGCAAACCTCAACACTATATAATGTTATAGTGTAATGTTAAAAATAAAAATAATTTTTGCAAAGGCAGAGGCAACCTTTCTAAAGTGGGAGAAGAGAAATGAGAAGCTAGCCACTACTATATTGGTGGCCAGCATTTCACCAGGATGGGATTCAATCTTTGCTTCTATCTGTGTCTTAATTTGGGTATACACATGGATGAATGAATGGATGAACGTTTTTTTAATGATTTTATTAAGACTCCATGATTTATAAAATAGTTCATCATAGAGTTGGTTCAGGCATGCAATGTTCCAACACTAGTTTCCCACCAATTTTTCCTTCCCTCCACTGGTTTCTTCAGGTTCTCTGCCAACCCCCAGCCAGCCCACTTGGCAGGCATATAACAAATTTATTTCATGTTGCTTGCTCCAAGAAAACTTAAAGAGATGGCAAATGGAATTATCAGAAAATCATGAACAAAAGTCAATTTGTAGTGATTGATTGCTCTATGATTTTAACCTATGAAAATAAAATTTTAAATTATTTAATACCACCTATTCTCCTTTACAGAGTTAAGTGTTCAACTCTGGCATCTAAAATATATTACACTAAATTTTACTTTGTACTTGGAACTGGATGAGCATATTTTATAAAGGAAAATATTAAACTACACTAAAATAGTTCTCAATTGAATTGAACAGGGAAAAACACTTGCCAAATGGAATAACTAGCAAATAGTATAATTGTATGTAATAAAATGCTGAATTGACTAAAAATTTTAATTCCTAGAATAACTAAGCAGAAAACAAAATCCAGACTACAAGGTATAAAGTCAAGGAACAGAAGAGCTGTACTTTGGGATGTTTGTGACGGTATACAGTCAGAAACAAAGGTAGAACATCGGGAGTAAAAAAGAATAGAGGCCTGTTTGAACAGAGCATACAGGAGAGAAAACATAGAAAATAAAACATGATTTTATTCCCCCCAATTTTCATTCTCACGAGAAACTCATGGAGCACAGAAATTGTGCCATGTAATTCACAACAGTAAACCTGTTGGAGAACAGTGAAAGAATTTTCATTACCCAGTCTACAGTGAACTTTCCATGAACTATCAAGCAGCCAGCCAGCACTACATCATGCTAACGCAATATAACACCTATCTTGGGTCAGATTTCATAGATCAGATGCCTAGACCCCAAGGAAGTCCTGTGAAAACCATCTCAGTGCACATGTATTTATGGAAAGAATTGAGCCAGGGAGAAATTGTGACAATATGAAAACAAAGTGCTCAAGAGGGAAAAGAAAAGACTATTCCATCTCCCTTGAGTTAGAACGATTTCTAACAAGGGCATTTGATATGAGCTTGCAAGAAGCATTGATCTATGATGGTTGGAGAAGAAGGGGAAGAGTTACAGAACAGCAAGCTCAACCTCTGTAGAAGGAAGTAACCTACATATGATGTCAGAAGTGAAAGAAGAAGCCAAGCAGAGTTGGAGCCAGAAGAGTCCAGGCACATGAGTTAGGAGACTGAGCCAGCTGGAACGAAGAGATTATTGAGGTGAAGACTGACACAAGGCATCTGAACATAATTGACAAGGCTTGTAAGAACTTGGACATCACAGTAAGATTACTCGCTCTTTGGCTTAGGATGGAAATTTGACATCAAAGTGAAGAATGAATATATGGGACATGAATTAAAAGGTTCCTTAGCTATTCAAGGAATGCGATGCTGTGGGGGAACCTGAAGTCAAGAGAGGGTAAGGCACAAGACAAAGGATTGCTGAGACAAGTAAAAGGTAGATCAGCCAGGATCAATAAAAGATAATGACAATCTCTGATCTTAGTAGCTCAGTGACGGTGGTGTCACTAAGGAGAATGGGGACATCAAGATCAAAAGTTATCAGGAGAAAGAACTACTTGAACTAGAAAAATGCTGATAAGTCTAAGACTTACCAGTGAGAAAGGCAAGTGACGCTAGTTTCTATAATGAAGATTTAATCTTCCCTGGCAGGTGGCTTAGGGCAGTGATGATAGGGACCTGGTTTAAAGTCACAGTTCTCAAACATCTGAAATTCATCCCCATAACCAACAGCTGCTCTTGGACTTGTGTGAAATGAATTAGAGGGTCTGGTTAGGGTCTACCAAGACAAGTGTGCCATTTTATCAATGGTAGTAGAGGTTTGTTTTGTTTGTTTAAAAGAAATTAAACCAGTTTTGGTCCTTGGATTAGCTAAATTATTTTTGAACTAATGAGAGTCCTCCCAGATCCCAAACATTCAAACACAACATAATTGAACAGTTTGAAATATTACACTTTTGTGATAGCACAGGAGATTGTATGGTTGCCTTGCACATGGCCAACCAGCACTTGATTCTCAGTCCAGGGAAAGGTCCCCTGAGCCCCTCCAAGAGTGATCCCTTAGCACAAAGTCAGGCGTAATCCTTGAGCACAGTTGAGTGTGGACTTTAAAAAAGGAAGGAAGGAAGGAAGGAAGGAAGGAAGGAAGGAGGGAGGGAGGGAGGAGGGAGGAAGGAAGGGAGGGAGGGAGGGAGGAAGGAAGGAAGGTAGGAAGGGAGGGAGGGAGGGAGGGAGGGAGGGAGGAAGGAAGGAAGGAAGGAAGGGAGGAAGGGAGGGAGGGAGGGAGGGAGGAAGGTAGGAAGGGAGGGAGGGAGGGAGGGAGGAAGGAAGGAAGGTAGGAAGGGAGGGAGGGAGGGAGGGAGGGAGGAAGGGAGGAAGAAGGAAGGAAGGAAGGAAGGTAGGAAGGGAGGGAGGGAGGGAGGGAGGGAGGAAGGAAGGAAGGAATGTAGGAAGGGAAGGAAGGAAGGAAGGAAGGGAGGGAGGGAGGGAGGGAGGAAGGGAGGGAGGGAGGAAGGAAGGAAGGAAGGAAGGAAGGAAGGAAGGAAGGAAGGGAGGGAGGGAGGGAGGGAGGGAGGGGAGGGAGGAAGGAAGGAAGGAAGGAAGGAAGGAAGGTTGATTTACATATTTTAATTAAGTTTGGTGGCTGGAGAAAGAGCTCAAAAGACTCATGTGCATGCTTTGCATATAGGAGTACTGGTTTTAATGTGGGCTCCACATGGAACCACCCTTCACCTCCACAGCTCAGGACCAGATGTGAACACACCATCCCTCACACCCACCCCCAGCCACCCCCCCCAAAAATTTCACAGGTGGAAATTGGAGAGAAAATAAAGCAAGGATGGACGGCCCCATGGGAGTGATAAAACAATTCAATATGGCTTTTCCTGCTTCTATCCATCCTTTATTTTTTCAGAGTTCCTTCCCCAAAATTACCTGCTACGTCACAGGTCTCCATTTCTTTCCATTTTTTTAGCCACAGTTGGATCCAAACTAAACATTCTGCCCATAATAGTGAATCTCTTTCCGTTTGAATCATAACACAATGACACTATATTTTTTAATGTAATATTTTTTATAAATGTTTCCTTCCTCTCCAACCCAAAGATGCAAGTAGAAAGATATGCATCTTGAGTGTGAGATGAGACTCCACGGTAGAACCCACCTCAAGCTACAGGGAACCCATAGAAATCCCCATGGATGCACATCTGTCTGCCCTGATCCCAGTATGTGGACAGGACCATAGCAAACCACTGTAAGAGAATGAATTCTCAGAAGAATTGTGCTGGAGTTTGTACATTCCTTGGTGTCGGCTAAAGCCACAGGAACTTTGGCAGTGCTTTCAAGTTACACCCTTTCCCCATTGCAGTGCAAGTCTGAAATAATGCCTCAGGTTTGCCAAAAACCACAATGATTATCAACAGTGTAAGTAATCAAGCAAAAAGCACTTCTCCACAGCCCACTGACCAGATTGTCAAGAAAGCAAAAAGTAGTAGCAAAAAATTGATTGCCATTTGCAAAGATAATTTCTCTCTGAATGATATTATTGTATAGCAACGGTAATACATAATGTATGTCTGGCATCTCTGCACTAAACGTTTTGGGTTTAATTTAGAAATCTCTGAGTCATTAGAAAAGTTCTTTCTCATTACAATGAAGGGGCCACCCAGGATTCAGCACTATTACAGTCTGAAAGGGGAGAGGGAATAACCTGGCAAGCTACATCTGATGAAAGGAGAAAGAATCACCATCAGGCCAAACTAATGGGAAGAATTCAAATTACAGATAACTGCTTACTGCTGAATTGTTAACACAGGCATCGTTGTTTTACATTATGAAGCAGATTGAGTACTTTCAACGTTCTGATAGACTATGATGTGGTCATAGATTTATTGTTGTTTTAAACCCTTCATTTCTAGGAAGGAAATAAAGCTTTGAATTATAGGAAACAAGGCCAAATAGATCAACTAAACTAGACCTCCCTGCCCTTCACAGATAGCTTCTTCCCAGCCTCTTCTATTGGTACTGCGGGACTCGGGTTGGTAAGATTCACAACACAGTGCGGCTGGAAAAGCCGATTTAAATTGACTTTTTTCATTATTCAACTCTAAATGTCAGAACCAGGAAGATGTCTGGTGGAAAGCATCAGACCTTACTGGAAATTAATGTAGCATAAATATCATAAACTGGAGCCTCAGGCCTCCTCCCAAGATTAGTAGGTGTGAAGCAGTGACTTGGAACCTGTTACATATTAGAGAGAGCTGGAGGGCTTTTGAAAACTCCCCATGTTTGAGCAGTCCTCCCCAGGGCCCACTTATGAAAAACTCTGATGAGAAGCAAAGCCTAGGCTCAGCCTGCTTTTCAATTCCTCTCCTCCAGGTGATTGATTCTAATGTAAAACCCAGTTTGAATCACCACTGACTGACGGAGCCTGCCTGTAAAGACATTGTTGTATTTACCAAGAAATACTCACAACTGTTTATAGGAAGAGCCAGGGGCACCCCAACTCACATGTTGGTTGGCGAGACCTTGAGAGCGTTAAGGCTGCAGGGGCCTGATTCTCAACCCCAGGGACTGGGAAGTTCTCTGCACAGACTATCACTTTCCAAAGATGACAATGTGCAGTGAAGTTTGAGAACCACCACTCTGCAGTTATGACATTTTCCAGCATTGACTCTTTGTTTTGAGTATTTACAAGAGAGCACTCTTGGATCAGAGAGATAGGACAGTGGATACGTGCTTGTTACATGGCTCGCCTGAGTTTGAGCACAGTCAGGTATATGCCCTGAGCATCACTGAGTGCAGCAGCTAAGTCCTTCCTTACACCCCCTCTACCCCCCAAAAATATAGCACTCTAACCAATAGAATTGTTTCATTTGTTTCTGGGTTGAAGTCCCAGATGTGCTCAGGGTTTGCTCCTGGTTGTGAGCTCAGAGATCACTCCTGGATGACTCAGGCAACCATATGGTGTGCCGGGGACTGAATCCAGGTCAGCTGCATGCAAGGCAAGCATCCTGCCCACTGTACTAGCTCTCCAATCCTAGACTTCTTTTTTTTTTTTGCTTTTTTGGGCCACACCCAGCAATGCTCAGGGTTTACTCCTGGCTCTGCAGTCAGGAATTACTCCTGGCGGTGCTCGGGGGACCATATGGGATGCCGGGGATCAAACCCAGTCCGGCACAGGCCAGCCAGCGTGCAAGGCAAATGCCCTACCTGCTGGGCTATTGCTCCGGCCCCCATCCAATCCTAGACTTCTAATAGAACAGGAATCCCTATTGTCAGAGCTGTCTGCTGCTGACGTCAGCTGTGCAGAAATAAGCACAAACATGAGTGTCTATTTTGAGTAATAAGATAGAGTAGTTTCCATAGAAACAGCTGACTAATAATCATAATGGCTAATTAGATAAGTGATTTCCTAAACCTATTTGGATGATATCTAATGCAATAAGCTTCCAAGTTTCTTAATCACATTTTTTTTTCCTTTCTTGTCTAATGGTCTGTCAAAAATTGGCACTTGTCAACAGAAGCCAGGTTTTTAAACTTACCACCTCAAGAATCACCGGGTGAAGATAAAGAAGCAAATAACAATGAGCTTTGGATTTTGGAGACAAGTTGATCAAAACCTGAGTCCCTGACTCTGTGGCATATTAAGCAGCTGGTCTTGGGACTTTCCTGAACCACTCTGCCCTTATCTTTATCTTCTCAACAGCAAAATGGAAGTGATGTACCCAAATCTAGTGTTGTGATGAAAATTTGAAATCATAATTTCCCTATTAAAATGCTCTGCATGTAGCTATTAACATAAAAATGCCAGGATGCCAAGAACTAATATCCAAATCATTGTTTCTTGAATGGTAGAGATGATTAATCTGGAGTGACACCACTCTGATGGAAGTTCAGGTCAGAGATCAAACAAGTCCTCATTGCCAGCTCATTAGGAAGTTTTAGTCTCGTGATTACTGAGTCCCACTGTCTGATTTTCCAGCATAATTAGGACCTGTCTGGTTTTTCTGTTGCTGCTTTCTTTGTTTGGTTTATTTTTGGTTTGGGACCATGCCTAATGGTGTTCAGGGCTTATTCCTGATGCTGTTCTCAGGGATCATTTTGGGTAGTGCTCACTGAGACTATATAGGGTGCAGGGAATCAAACCAGGTTAGTTGCATGCAAGATATATGCCCTACCCACTGTACTATTGCAGGCACCAGGATCTGCGTGTCTTTGACTAATAAACAGGTCTGTGATGGTAATCTCTGGTGCTAGTACCCATCTTGACCTTATCAAGTCCCTTGCCTACTTTTCATGCTGAGAATGACTGGCCTGTACTTAATGTCCAATAATTTCTCTTTCTTCTATTTCTGTGCAGTGATGCAATCCTGCATCAACAAGTTTCTAAAGTAGTATAGAAACAGAAGATGCAGCCATTCATGTTATTTACTCAGCTAATCAAATGTGCCAGCACAGTGTTCTAAGAACTCTCTGCCCACCCTGCTTTTTCTGAGTCATGGCATCCAAGAACTGGTAAAAGTGCAAGTGGTCACTGCTCTGGCCCCTTATTTTAGACATCAATATAATGTAGCGACCACCTCAACAGAAATAGGACCATGTGGAGAGTTCCCAGTAAACTTAGAATTGAACAGCCATATTACCCAGCAATTACACTTTTGGGCATCTATCCCTAGGACATAAAAACACTCTCTCAAAAGGACTTATGGACACCATTATTCATAGCCGTGCTCAGTACAATAGCTAAAATATGGAATCAACCTAGGGATCCAACAACAGATGAATGGATTATGAGGATGTGATATGTATACTCAGTATGCAGCTGCAAGGAACAATGAAATCATGTAATTTGCTGCAACATGGTTGGAACTGGAAGACATCATGCTGAGTAAAATAAGTCAGAAGAGGAAAGACAAACACATGATGATCTCACTTCTCTGTGGAATATAGAATAGTGGACCGAAGAAATGTATTACAGTAAAAGGGGGAGCTTAGATCATCCTTGACCCCAGTGTTTAGAGAGGAGATGGACAGAGAAGGAAAGAAATCCAAGGAGGGAAGGAGAGGGATGTATATGGTGAACAAGCATCAGGGCTTGAGCTATACCAGTGATATGAGTGAGGAGGATAGCATATATCTAAGACACAGATTCAACAAAACTTAAAACATAAGACCAAAATGGCAACCACTGAAACTCTGTAATGTGCTTGTCATGTTGACAGGCAAGGATAGGTGAGGATTGGGGTGGGAATGGAATCTGGGAACACTGGGTGGGAAGATGACACTAGTGGAGGGATTGGTGTTAAAATATTGTATGCCTAAAACCTGATCTTTCCCCATTGAGTTTCATCAATAAATGCTCAAGATGAGAGCTTTCTACTGAGAGTATACCACCTACATGGCAGAGCCTGGAAAGCTACCCATGTTTTATTTGATATGCTAAAAACCAGTAACAATTATGGACCTCATTCCCATGACCTGAAGGAATGGTCTGAGGCTATTCCTGTTCCTGGAGCAAGCAGATGCCCCTGGGGTACACTTGCTTGCAACAGGACAGTATGGAGATGTTACTGGTGCCCACTCGAGTAAATTGATGAACAATGGGAAGACAAATTATACAAGTGATACAAGTGATGCCTAAAAATCAACTATCAGTAACTTTGTAAATCATGGCTCTTTAATAAATTTTTAAGAAGGAAGGAAGGAAGGAAGGAAGGAAGGAAGGAAGGAAGGAAGGAAGGAAGGAAGGAAGGAAGGAAGGAAGGAAGGAAGGAAGGAAGGAAGGAAGGAAGGAAGGAAGGAAGGAAGGAAGGAGGAAAGAAGGAAAGAAGAAAAAGAAGGAAAGAAGGAAAGAAGGAAAGAAGGAAAGAAGGAAAGAAGGAAAGAAGGAAAGAAGGAAAGAAGGAAAGAAGGAAGGAAGGAAGGAAGGAAGGAAGGAAGGAAGGAAGGAAGGAAGAAGGAAGGAAGGAAGGAAGGAAGGAAGGAAGGAAGGAAGGAAGGAAGGAAGGAAGGAAGGAAGGAAGGAAGGAAGGAAGGAAGGAAGGAAGGAAGGAAGGAAGGAAGGAAGGAAGGAAGGAAGGAAGGAAAGGAAGGAAGGAAGGAAGGAAGGAAGGAAGGAAGGAAGGAAGGAAGGAAGGAAGGAAGGAAGGAAGGAAGGAAGGAAGGAAGGAAGGAAAGGAAGGAAGGAAGGAAGGAAGGAAGGAAGGAAGGAAGGAAGGAAGGAAGGAAGGAAGGAAGGAAGGAAGGAAGGAAGAAAGAAAGAAAGAAAAAGAAAGAAAGAAAGAAAGAAAGAAAGAAAAGAAAGAAAGAAAGAAAGAAAGAAAGAAAGAAAGAAAGAAAGAAAGAAAGAAAGAAAGAAAGAAAGAAAAGAAAGAAAGAAAGAAAGAAAGAAAGAAAGAAAGAAAGAAAGAAAGAAAGAAAGAAAGAAAGAAAGAGAGAGAGAACCCCATGCCAGTGTGCTCTGGGATTCATCACAGCAGACCTGTGAGGGAGGGGTTGTTAATAGATGAGTAAACAGAGACCCAGTAATGTGGTGCTTTTCCTGCAGTCACACAGCTGGCATAGCTGGGCTGAGAATTGCTGCCCATCCCCACCTCCAATCCCCAAGGTTAGGGTTTAGAATATGAGGCACATTTGTTGCTTTCCAGGTTTTTCTCAGCCGGACTATCTGAATTGAACATTTCTGTAGTGCAAGTGGCATCCATTGATAGCACAGAGTGGAGCGATATTAATTTTTGTTCTCTAAGACTTTCTTTCAGATAAATAGCCAGCGCAAGATAGACCATAGCCAGCAGGCTAGCCAGATTCCACACAGAAAGCAAAATAAAATGGTGCTGGAAGTTCTCATTCTTCCCAGTACTGGCACTGCTCTCTCTGGTTAGCTGCTCTGGAAAGAGCCAAGCTCGCTGTTAATGGCTTTAAGAAGTCTGAGGTGTAAAAAAAAAAAGAAGTCTGAGGTGTTTGCCTCATAGGAGACAACACATGTTGGACATTTGCTCTCAATGGAAGACCACAGAAGGTGGGATTCCTTTGAGAGACCATTTGTCTTAAATAAATAGTTGAAAAAGCAGCAATCACCAACACTCAGAGTCTACCATAAGGCAGGAAAACCACTTTTGACTAGCAATTGATTAGGAGCCTTAGCCCTAATTCCACTCTAAAGAAAGACATCTTTGTAGCGTCAACACCCACATTGTTGGCTGATAGAACTCCTTGACATTGATAATAATAATAATAATAATAATAATAATATCACTTGATCACTTGACATCTCGTTATTCATCAATTTGCTCAAGCGGGCACCAGTAATATTTCCATTGACCCTATCACGTGCCAGTGTAGCCCAATGGCAACTGATTGCTTCAGGAATACAAAGAGCCTCAAACCGTTCGTTCAGAGTCTTGACAAAGAAGTCTGACCATCTTGTAGGGGCGGCCACATGATCTTTTGACATCCCGTGGGATACAGCCGGTAATGGCTCTAGTCCAGCGGTCATCTCCAAATTGCATTACATGTCCAGCCCATCTGATTTTCAATGCCTTGGCAAACCATACAGCGTCCCTGACTCTGGAACAGCGACATAGGTCGGAGCTCCGGATTCCTTCTTTCACTTGAATGAGGTGTGATATCCCAAGCATAGCTCTTTTGATTCTTCTTTGGGAGACCTGAATAGCATTCTCATCCTGCTTTCGTAGGGCCCAGGTCTCTGAGGCATATGTTAATGCAGGGAGTGTTGCAGAACTCCTCTAAGAGCCTCTGCATCTGCTCTGGATTGCCTCCTGCAAATCACTTCATAGATAAGAGGGTAGTCTAAATGTGGCAGTTTATCTGACCATGTATTCTGTACTGGCTGGTATAAATATTCTCTCATGCTACTACAATCATCGTGGGACTAACTAGATCTTACCGGCATATTTGCCTGGCCACATTGGATCTTTAAGTAATTAGACCAGAGAGAAATGTTGTTTGCCTCCAAGCAAGCAAGCATGGATCCCTGATAACTCAAAGGCAACTAAAAGACAAAACTACTGTGAAGTAGATGAGACTCTTGTGAAGGCTTGGAGAAATATTTAACTGGCATTAGTATTAGTCTTTGGTACAGAGACATGCCATCTCAGAAACCCCCTTCTCTACCCTATGAGGCATTTCCAGGCAGATCTTGGCTCAAAATATTAGCATATAAAAGGGCCTAGGTGAGGTGCTGGGAGAAATTACCTAAGGGCATTTGACCCTTCCTGCTTCCCATAATAGTGGGAGGTCTGAGTTGCAGGGGTATAAAAACAACCTGCTTCCTCTCTCTCGCTCTCTCCTTTTGGGCTCTCTTTTTGGGATCTCTTTTTTTTTTGGCTCTCTTTTGGGGCTTGCACTCTTCTTGGGAGTTTTGTCTTTGTCTCCTTTTTACAGGGCCTTTACACGTGGTGGCCACCATCTTGGCCTACACCTGGCTGGGGTTCTAGCCTACACGTGGGGTTCTAGCCTGTGCTTAGGAATCCTAAGCACAGGGTTTTTCCTATTGCTTATTTGTATGCCTGAACCTGTGATAAGTAAAGCCTTTTAAAACTGCATCAGATTCCTGAGTCCAAGTATAGCTCTTTCGATTACTCTTTGGGAGACCCAAATAGCATTCTCATCCTGCTTTCGTAGGGCCCAGGTCTCTGAGGCATATGTTAATGCAGGGAGAACGGTAGAGTTGAATGTACTTTAAAAACATTGTTTTTTAAATATGCACTTATAACTATACAATCAGCATGTTAAAGCCATGATTTTGTACCCCAATATTTATTTCTTAGAATAAAGTCAAATGTATTTAATTTGAAAAAAAATTTAGTGGACTTATGGAAAAAAGTATAACCAATGGAATATATGTAGTATATGGCTTTGGTAAAAAAAATCTGACACTGAGACTCAGTGACTAAAGTTAGAAAAATACAAATATATATATATATATATATATATACATATACATATACATATATATATATATATATATATATATATATATATATATATATATATATATAAAATCTGTGGGCTTTGCAACCCCGGAAGAGATCCAGACCCATCCACTTCAGACCCACAGCTGCGCTGCTCGGCCGGCCCCATGAGGAAGCAACCCATAGAGCTGAACTCCTGGTAAGGGGCTCGGCCATCCTCTGGCTGAGCCCAACATTGCTCCAAGGGTTTGCTCTAATGAGCAGAGGAGAGACCATGCTGGCTGAACTTGGAGTGGAGTTTTGGGCCCTGCCCTTTCCTCTGCCTTCATGCCAGTTGCCTCGGAAGAGAGAGACCCACCCATGCCAAACTCAGCTATTTTGCAACCCTGGAAGAGATCCAGACCCATCCACCTTAGACCCACAACTGCGCTGCTCGGCCGGCCCCATGAGGAAGCAACCCATGGAGCTGACCTCCCGGTAAGGGGCTCGGCCATCCCCTGGCCGAGTTCAACATTGCTCCAAGGGTTTGCTCTAATGAACGGGGCAGAGACCATGCTGGCCAGACTCGGAGTGGAGTTTTGGGCCCTGCCCTTTCCTCCACCTCCATGCCAGTTGCCCTGGAAGAAAGAGACCCACCCATGCCAGACCCACATGTCACTTGGCACATGGCCGTTTGCAGCCAGGGATATTTTTATAGGATAATGAATTTTGCATAAGGTTCTTCCCAATTTCTTTCACATTTATACATACTAAACAGTTATAGACATGTTTTAACTGATACCAGTAAGACTGGCAAGAAGCCAGAGTAAACCACACATCATGCAGTTATTCTCAACATCCAGATTCCATAGTTCCTCAGAGCTCCATCTAAGAGAAAACCTGATCTTCCCCCTTTAAGTTTCATCAGTAAATGCTCAGGTTAAGAGCCTTCTACTGAGACTATACCACCTACACGGTAAAGCCTGGCAAGCTACTGTGTTTTATTTACTTTTTATGCCAAAGACTAGTAACTATTATGGACCTCAGTTCCATAACCTGAAGAATGGTTTCAGGCTCCTCCTGTCCCTGTAGCAAGTAGATGCACTTGGGTTGCACTTGCTTGTGACAGGACTAATGGAGATGTTACTAGTGTCCACTCAAGCAAATCAATGAACAATGGGAAGACAGTGATACAGTGACAGTGATCTGTGGGCTTTGTAGTCAAAGGGTAGTAGCAAAATTCTGCATCTGCTTTCTTTAAATTCATTCAAACTTAGGCCAGTTATCTCATCTATTACATATAAGAGTTATATCAATCTCTAGATCATAACTAAGATTTAAGTAAATGAAATCTGTACATGAAGAACCTGCATGACTACCACCATTTTTATAACTGTCTGGATGGATTCAATAGAATGAACAAACCAATCTGTTCAAGCTCTATTAGACTCTGGACTTGGGGAGGTCAAGTGGCCAGCCTTGGTTACAACAGTCTGCTTAGGCCTGGCCCAGGTTCACCCTCTGGTGGGAAGCAGAAGTGTCAAGGAGTCCTGTCAGGCAACAGTGGTGCTACTGCATTCCCAGTGTGTGTATTGACACTGAAAACATGTCTTCTTGAGCAGCAGGTGGGTCAAACAGCACATTTGTATTCTCAGCACACAGCTGACAAGTCGCCTTCGTCTCTGGTTGCAGGACCCAGCGTGGTCTGAGTCCAGATCTGATCTGGACACAAAGTGAAACTGGGCATCTATCCCCAGGACATAAAAACACTGATCACAGTGTGAAACTCGGCCACCATGGCGGGCTAGCCTGACCTTTCAAACACTGGTATTCAATGAGAATTTCAAGGACCCTGAATTGCCAAATGGCTAAGACAAGTGAAGCCGACATTGCCTCTCCAAGAAGTTCTGATCACTTGAAGCCCAGAATGTCACCTGTCTGTGAGGCTTACAACAAGGCAGACGCTGCATCTTAGGGAGGGAATAGAAACTACTTGGCCTCATTTGCAGAGTCAGGCCATACACTTCATTGTCCTCTAACCATAAACATGTGTTCAAGGTCAAAGAGTTAAAAGGTTGGGGCTCGTGAGGTAATACAGTAGGTAGGGCACTTGTTTTGCATGCAGTCAATACAGGTTTGATCCATGGCATCACATAGTGTCCTCTGATCCCCACCAGGAGTACTCCTTGAACACAGAGCCAGGCAGGAGAAAGCCCTGACCACAACCTAGTGGAACCCCAAGACAAAAACAACTAGAAGATACAGAAAAACAAAATTGTCTAATTGCCACAGCTCAAGAAAAACTACTAACATTCTCACATTTTCTTCCAGACTTTCTTAAAATTATAATTGTGCTATTTATATGTGTAATATTATATCAGAATTACCTCAGGTCATTAAGTTTTCATAATCAAAATATTTTTAATAATGCCCAAATAATTGCATCCTGTAGACATTCTATAATATGCTTAACAAAACCCCTATGGTTATATATTTATACTCATTTTTATTGAAAAATAATTTTGTTATAAATATCTTTGTTTATTCATCTTTGTGCATATTTCAAATTATTTCCATAGGAGAGTTTCTATTTCTAGATACGGAGTTACTGGGTTAAAAAATATAAATGTTTTGAGATTCTTGATATATACTGCTAAATTGCTTCCTGCAAAGATGATATCACTTTACATTTCTACAACAGCATATGAGATTGCCATATAAAATTCTTGCCAGGGGATTTAGCCTGTTTTAATTCTTTACTAATTTAACAAATGGAAAAGAGTGTCTTGTATTCCTCTGCATTTCTCTATGTATTTCAGTTTTATACAAGCCCTTAGACTTTTTAGTCTCCTCTGAAAATTCTGATCATGTCTTTGCACTTTATCTTTTGAATTTGTGGGGGCTAAAATCTATAATTAACAATATTCTCACTTCTCTTCCACTCAACTAATTCATTATAAATAATTTTTCTCCCAGTGAAAAAGAACAGTACATTTCATTACCTTTTTGTGTCAAGGGTAAAAAAATAGTTCATCTGTCATTTTATTCCTGTGTAACTAGACTACCAAAAATGCAATCTGACACGTCAGCTTGTTTACCAAAATATATAATGGGCTCTATTTATTTTTTGAATTATCCTATATATTATTTTTTGGGACTAGATGACTTTATGAATTGTAATTTGTTAAGATTATGTAGTTTTGGTTTAATGTACAATATTATGGGCCTTTTGGAAATATAAAGGAAAAAAACTGAAATCATGGTCAGCTGATTGCTTTCAAAGAGTCTATCTCTGCACTGATATAAGACAGGAACTATGCTTGAAATGACCTAGAACAAAGTATTGAATGTAGTGTATAAAAAAAGTTGTTTGCTAAAAGAAAGCAAGACAGAGAGAAAGAGAGAGAGAAAGAGAGAGAGAGAGAAAATTCAGATCAAACCTCTCCTACAAGAGTCATCTCCATCTCAGAATCCCTGAAGTCTCTCTTCCCTCCTTAGTATACGACAACATGCCTTTAAGATCCATCTTGAGGGGGCCGGAGCGATACCACAGTGGGTAGGGCATTTGCCTTGAGTGTGGCCAACCCGGGTTCAATCCCTTTCATCCCATATGGTCCCCCAAGCACCGCCAGGGAGTAATTCCTGAGCAAAGAGCCAGGAGTAACCCCTGAGCATAGCTGGGTGTGACCCAAAAACGCAAAAGAAAAAGATCCATCTTGAATTCATGACATAACTTTACAAGTTTTTATTTACATCAGGGTGATTAATTTCTGCAGAACATGAACATTGTTTTCTTCATTTGTGTATCCATTTGAGATCCCTATATAGAGCTTTATATAATACTCAGGAAAATGAAAAAAGACTTCTGTTTAATGTTAAGCAGAAGTCTTAAAAACCTGAGAGGGCAGAGATGATTCTGGTCCCTGTGCCAGACACTGAGGCACTTGGAGGTGGGCGGGTAAGTTCCTAGAACATCCCAACAGAGTCCCAAAGCCGAAAACCTCCACATTTCACAATTACCACTAAGTTCAAGGCCGGTCTCCACAGCTCTGACAAGCCCCACCCATGAATTAGTCCCTTGGAAAGCTAAGGTATGCGGGTGTTGTGACTGAAATCTCCAGCTTTCATGAATCCGTAATGGCTCCCTTCCCCCATCTCCCTGTTCTTCCAGAAGGGAGGGCAGTAATATTCATACCCCAAAGCTACCTCCAATTAAAAATTTAACTCCAAATTTATCAACTTGTTAAAAATTTTGGAATTCTGGAACATCTCAAATGCTACTATATTGATATACTGAGTAGCACACTAATTCAATGGATGTAAAGTAGAAGGCAACCAATAACAAAATATACACACACAATGCCTATCCTGTAAAGAGATATCAGGATTTTCTTATACAAGACATAATGATTATATGGTGAGATTGAACTATCTTCACTAACTTTCTACTGAGAAAACATTGCTTAATAATTTTTAGCAAATTACCTATAATAAGTAATACAAAATAAAATATTGAGGGTCTGTTATAGGGGCAGGCTGAAGTGGTAGCAAGGAAAGCTGGAAATAATGGTAGTAGGCCAGGGGTTGAATATTGAATATCTATAATAAGTTAACACAAGTAATTTTGTTTAAAAAAAACTTTTTTTTGTTAAAAAACCCTTGTGGGCTTTCAATTTAGACTGAGTCAGCCTGAAATCACCTTTGGCAGATATATATTTATATATGTAATATGTAATAATATGTAATAATATACATAATTATATATTGTTATATACATATGTCATCATATTACATTTCACTTATGTATATGCATGTAATTATATTACATATATAAATATTACATGTACATTACATATCATATGCATGTATATATGCAATGTACACTACATATACGTGTATGTGTACATTATATATACATATACATATGTATATGTAATTATACTCCATATACATTTATACGCATATCACATATGTATATGTATATGTAATTATATTATATATAAATATCCATATATTACACGTATATATATAATACATAATCACTTGTATCACTTGTATCACTTGTCTTCCCATTGTTCATCAATTGCTCGGCGGGCACCAGTAACATCTCCATATGTCCTGTCACATGCTAGTGTAGCCCAAGGGCAACTGCTCGCTCCAGGAACATGAAGAACCTCAAACATTCCATCAGGTCATGGAAATGAGGTCTATAATTGTTACTGGTTTTTGGCATATCAAATACAATGTGGGTCACATTACATATTGCATATGTTCATAATATATGCATATATTATACAATATATAATGTACATAATATATTATTACATATACATATGTATATGATATATAATGCATATAATATATTATATTATTACATATCATGCAATAATAGAGAGCGGCACAGAATGCCTTCAAAGGTATCGAAGAAATAGCTAAAAGAACAAAGAATCTCCAACTCTGGGCACGCGTCTCTTTGACTCCACCGACCTGAGTCCTATGAAAGCAGGATGAGAATGCTATTCGAGTCTCCCAGAGAGGAATCGAAAGAGCTATGCTTGGAATATCACGCTTCACTCAAGTGAGAGAAGGAATCTGGAGTTCTGACCTCCATCGCTGATCCAGAATCAGGGACGCTGTCTCGTTTGCCAAGGCATCGAAAATCAGATGGGCTGGACATGTAATGCACTTTAGAGATGACCGCTGGACTAGAGCCATTACCGACTGGATCCCACGGATGTCAAAAGATCACGTGGCTGCCCACCTACAAGATGGTCAGACTTCCTTGTCAAGACTTTGAGCGAACGATTTGAGGCTCTTCATATTCCTGAATCAACCAGAAGCCATTGGGCTACATTGGCACGTGATAGAGTCAAATGAAAATGTTACTGGCGCCGCTCGAGCAAATCGATGAATAACGGGATTCAAGTGATCAAGTGATCAATTATTATGTAATAATACTACATATTATGTAATGCTATTACATGATATGTAATAATATAATATATTATATACATTATATAACATATACATATGTGATGTGTAATAATATGGCATTATGTGCATTATATATTATATACTATATGCATATATTATGTACATATGCAATATGTAATGATTACATAAGCATATAATATATAGCATCACACACGTTTATACATATGTAATAATATATGTAACTTACATATATATTATATAGATAATGTAATAGCTATGACACAAGCAAGGCTTAAACTCCTGGTCTACCTTGTCGACCAATCTGGGAAAAGGAATGACTACAACAGGTTCTCTACATTGGCAAACCCAGCTCTCATTTCTGTTTTTCCTTGTTTTAGTTTTTTTTTATCAAAACATTGTGATTTACAAGTTAGTCATTTTAGACATACTCTGTTCCCCTGATGTTCCTTATCAGTGTGAACTTCCAACACTCATTTCTATTCGTTTCCCTCTTGCCTTTTATAGCTACAAAAATTAAAAAGTTAAAGTCTTTACTTTTCCAGATTCCTTCGAGCTGGAAAGGGATGTTGGCCTCAGACCCTGCCAGGGATGCTAAAACAAAAACAGCTGAGAGCTGAAGTGCCAATACAAGAGGGAAGGTGCCTACATGCTTGCAGACAATCACAGTGTGATCCCTGGCATATGTGATCTGAGAACTGTTGAGAATGATCCCTGTATGACCCCCAAAACATGTCTCAGTGGCAAAACAGGAAGAGCTGAAAAGTTTCTAGGGATGCTTTCACCCTAAAGTGCCCATCAGCTCTAGAAACGAGATGTCAACATCATGTTGAAAATACGATGTTTTCCGGAAGTCACAAGTAAAGAACCCGCTTCATACCATAAAGCCAAAACATAAAGATAACTACCAAAGACTAAGGAAGTTGCAATAAACAGACAGAAAAATCTGGATCTCTACTGGCATCACTGAAACTTAATTCAATCATTCCCTCTGGACTTATTTAAAAAGGGTTTGTGCATGTGGGAGTCAGAGGCTAGGTAAGACAGAAAATCGAACAGTGTGCTAAGAATTGTCGAGGGTACTAATGCCAACCTAGAACTGAGCATTAAATAGAGGCAAAAGATACACATGACAACCCTTTAATGTATGTTCTGTAATCCATAGTCTGGAAGGGAAGGAAAAGAGAAAGAGAAAGAAAGGGAAAGAAATAAAGAACCTGCCATGGAGGAGGGCTGGGGAAGGGGGAGGGAACGGGGACGTTGGTGGTGGGAGATGGCCACTGGTGGCGAGATGGGTGCTGGAACACTGTATGACCAAAACCCAAATATGAACTTCTCAATTGTATATCTTTGTAATTGTAAAAATAAAAAAAATTAAAAAGAGAAAAAAAGGGTTGTGTGTGTGTGTTTGGTTGTGTGTGTGTGTGTTTAGGGTCACACCCAGTGGTACTCCAGGGCTAGTCCTAGGTTCTATACTTAGGGGTGATTAATGATGGTATTCAAAGGGAACAGGTGGTACCAGTGAATAAATCTGTGTCTACCAGATGCACTCATTCCATTGTGGTATCTCTCTGGCCCAGCAGATATTTTTTAAGTCACCATTAATGGTGCATTCTATTACTGTCTCCCAAGACATTCCTAAGTACCCTAACTTTATAAAATCGCTAGAAACAGAAACATAAGTCATTTACATTGAAGGCTCAGCACTGGACCTAACACACTGTAAACACTTAATCATGATCACGATCTTCCCGTTGATCATCTATTTGCTAGAGCGGGCACTAGTAATATCTCCATATGTCCTGTCTCATGCCAGTAGAGCCAGGGGCATTGGCTTGCTACAGGAACATAAAGAGCCTCAAACCATTATATTAGGTCATGGGAATGACCTAATATAATTGTTACTGGAATTTGGCATGTCAAATACAACACAAGAAGCTTGCCAGGCTTGCTGAGCGGGAGGCAAACTCTCTTAAACACCTCCAAAAAAGCATTTATTGATGAACCGCGCGACCGCTGGCGCCACGCGAGCCGGGCTGTGATGGGCTGGTCTGCTGGGTGGAGTTCTGTCAAGAGGGAAGTTCAAATGTGGAAAATGGCGGCACCTATGGAGTGAGGTGGGGTGATCTGGCTTGTTGTGAGGCTCTGCCAAGGTGGTGGGCCAGGGCTAGAACCCACCATGCCTCCCGACTGCCTCATGAACGACTGGGCACAGGGAGAGCAAGGAACAGCTCTGCCCCATGTCTGAGAGTCTCTGGTCCAGCATACCTGGGCCGAATTGAGAAAAAAACTGCTGCAGGGTGGGTGTCGATGATCCAGGCTGTGATGGGCTGGTCTGCTGGGTGGAGTTCTGTCAAGAGGGAAGTCCAAATGTGGAAAATGGCGGCACCTGTGGAGTGAGGGGGATGGTCTGGCTTGTTGTGAGGCTCTGCCAAGGTGGTGGGCCAGGGCTAGAACCCGCCATGCCTCCCAACTGCCTCATGAACGGCTGGGCACAGGGAGAGCAAGGAACAGCTCTGCCCCATGTCTGAGAGTCTCTGGTCCAGCATACCTGGGCCGAATTGAGGAAAAAACTGCTGCAGAGTGGGTGTCGATGATCCGGGCTGTGATGGGCTGGTCTGCTGGGTGGAGTTCTGACGAGAGGGAAGTCCAAATGTGGAAAATGGAAAGTGTCTCGAAACACTTAATAATTGGTTATTTTTCATAGCACAGGAGTCTGGGGACATAGGAGATAGGGAGCAAAAGAATGACAAACATTTGAAGCAAACTACTAGAGAGAAGAAAGCAGAAAACAGACAGAAAGAAATCTAACCTAATAATAGGCATGGAGAATGTTACCAAATGGTAAATACTGGCCTTCCAGGTTATTGGAGATGGGTTCCCTTCCTCTCCACTCCCCTTCCCATGGACTGCAGGGTGGAATATGCTTCTGAATATGTACCCTATTTCATGCTTTGTAAAATATAAACAGTCTGATGTAAAGTGTTCTCTAGACTGGGTTTCTGTAAAAAGAAACTTTGTTCTTGCTATCAGTCTCCAATGGACAGGGTGTACTTCAAAACAACCCCTTTCCCTAAGGCTGAGACCTCATCATTACTCTCTGGTGCTTAAGGTCAGTTCTTACTTCCTCTGAGAAACCACCTTGGCCACTGTCATTCATCACCAGCCTAAAACATCAATCATGACAGTGACAGGAACCTTGGCTAACCAGTTATGAATCGGATTCGTCTTTTTCTCCTTCCAAACCTTCTTACAGACCTCCTCAAACAGCGCCACATCGTGGTCAATTTTTTCAGAAAAAATATTAAGTGAAACAATGACTTGTCAGAATTTCTGTACTACTATTATGACTACAACACACACACAACACACACTATGTTTTGGAGTACTTCCAAACTTGACTGTAAGATATAGAATGACAGCATTCATTAATGGGATATAAATATATATAAGTGTTTTACTAAGTGGGAAATGGTAATGTCCACTAGAACTCACCATTGAATATACACAAAGAGACTTACATGATAAGCCCTAAATGTCTGTAGGGCAAGCCACGATGTGTAAAAAAGAAGAGAGAGATACAGAAAGAGAGAGAGAGAGAGAGAGAGAGAGAGAGAGGAAAAGAAAAGGTGCCTGCTATAGAGGCAGGCTGGGGTGGGTGGGAGGGAATGTGGGGACATGGGAATGGGGCACTGATGGAGGGTGGGTGCTGGAACACTGTATTACCGAGAACCAATTATGAGCACCTTTGTAATTGTATATCTCATGGTGGTATAATAACAATTAAAGAAAAAGGAAAAAATGCCTGCCATAGAGGTGGGGGATGAGATTTGGAGGGAAACTAGGACATTGGTGGTGGAAATTGTACACCAGTGAAGGGATGGTGTTGAAACCTTATATGACTGAAACTAATTATGAACAATTTTATAACCATGTATATCACTGTGATTTAATAATAAGTGAATAAATAAGAAATATTTTTTTTAAAAACTTGACTGTAAGTCAGAGTGACTGTAAGTCACTCTGCATGACTTTTTCAAGTGCTAGTATTATAAGGGACATATTTTGGGAAATTTTATCTTGGGAAAACAAACTTCAGACTCATAGTTTGACACACCACCCCATAACTGTCACTAAACATTCTCTTCATCCTACAGAATGTTCCACATTCCTGGTTGCCGAGTGGCCCTTACTTTATTTTTGATTCATACACCCTGCTGAGACTCAGCCCCAGAGTCCAGCCCCATTGGCCTTTTTGCCTTCCCTGGTCAAGTCATGCATGCCCCTAGCTCCAGGCACTTCCTCAGTGATGCCTCTGCCCAGAAAGTTCTGCCTCCTCATCTTTCTGCAGGAAAACTCTTTTTTCACATTTTAAAACACAATCTGAATAACAGCCACTGTAAAAATTTCCCCAATTATCCAGGACCAAATTACTTATTCCTATCTCTCTATGCCAAGAGAATTAGGAAATTACTTCTGTTACAGCATTTATTACATTGGTTCCAATTGTAGGTTACGCTTATCTTTCTCTGAGCAAACTGTTCATCCCTCAAGTAGCATAAATCTACTACAAGTGACCTGCAAATGTTGAATAAGTATATACTTTAAGAATGGATATAAAAGACTCTTTCATAATTAAGAAACTATTTTTTAATTACCGTAATTGTGGAAGCATTACATTTGCGGGATAAAATAGTGGCATGGTTGTGCATTTGGTATATACAGCTACTGTGCCTTTACCATCCCCAGGTGTCAAAGAAACTCCGTCACTGTCTTTGTCACTTCTAAGTCTGCATTTTCCCTCCTTGCTCCAAGCCCCTTCCCTCACTTAGTAACCTCAGTTCTGTGGTCAAATTCCAAGGGTTTGTTTTCATTAGACACTAAGCAAATGACTATTTGGAATTTCATAGAAACTTTTCTATAAATCTTTATCCAGGGTATTATGAATTAATGTCAGTTCTATTATCATTGCTGTTCTCAAAGTCCTACCACAAGTCAAGAAAACAAGATCAAGATGTCATAGATGCCTATAGTGTTCCATTACATTTTGTTTGAGGTGTCAGGGGACAGAGGAGTAGAAGAGAAAGTATTCATTCAAAGCCTAACAAGTGGAGCCAAGCAATGCCATTTTAATATAAAACAGTCTAAAAGTCTGTCAGTAGTTATGTCCCTTATGTAGATTGGGGTTGCTTTTTGACTGTGGTCATTTCCTGCAGGCTGACTTCCCAGTAGAAGAGCATGAGGCTCATATGTAACCATGGAAACCATTCTATGATGAGCATGTAGAGCTATCAATTCCAGTCAACTGCAAGGCTTGGACACCAGCCTCACCAATTGCTCTAGGGAGAGGGAAAAAACTTCTCGACCTTGAGCACTGTGACATGTTTTAAGATCACAATATCATATCAACCCAGCCCCTAATCCTGCCAAAGGAGGATTAATATTTCCTCTGTTGGAGGGCATGCCCCTAATGAACTCTGGGGCGCTGCAAGACCAGAGCATTTACATCTGCTAACAGCCATTTGCATTTTGCCTCCTGAAAATCACAATGGGAGGGTAGGGGGCAGGATTGCTTTGAATGGCAGAATACTCTTGCCATGAATTCTATGTTAGCTGGTCAAAGTACTTCTCTCATAACTTCCACAGGTCCCCATGAGGGACTATTTACTCATGTAAAGTTTTTCCCAGAAGAAACCTGGCTGTGGTGGATCTACCATTAAGTAAACAGTCCTACTAGATCAAGGAGCTATGCTAGTCTGTCCCAAGACAAGCGAACATGACTCAGTAATACTAAAGGCAAAACAGGCAGTATTGCTCTGAAATAGATATGGACCATGTGGTGTCTGATAACTCAACCTCATTTGCACAACAAATGTTGTAATAATTTTGTATTGACTGAGGAGAAAAATTGAGTTTCTTAGGTTGATTGGTAGCCTTCCTCTCTTTTTAATGTCAGAAACACAAAGGAAGTGGCAGCCTCCTGTTCCAGTGAAGGAATTTCTGAACTGCTCAAGGACAATGATACTTAAGCAGCAGCAGAGAAACTAAGAACCCTGCTCACTGTCTTCACTTCTCATTTAATGCATGTCAACTTAATGGACATCCACAGCTACTGAGGCAAAACACTCTTAGGGTTCCATTGATACAGGTAGGCAGACAGGGGGTCCCCACATGGCACTGGATTCTTGTCCTAAGTCTGTCCAAAGTCACCTTTAGGAACCAGGAACCAAGATTTGATGAGACCTATTAACCAACAACAAACCCTGAGGGAGCTGGATGAACCTTTCTCTGCCCAGCCCCTTAACCTGGCTACTTTCCAGGACAGAAGATCCAGTAGGGACAGAGGTCAAGAAAAGGAGATTTTTAAAGAAGACCACTCCCAAAGTCTACTCCCCCTTGGCAACGGCCATAGCAACCTAGGTTGACTCCCCATATGGGAGTATCTTGGGAGAAATCTTTAAAAGCCGTCCTGAACAAAGGGCGATGCGCCATGCTGCATGGGCACACATGCTGCCTGAGCCCATGTGGCCAAGCACACGTAGTGTCCGGAGCGCGTGTGTCGCCCGCATCTCCCCCCTCTTGAGATGTGTCTCTCTCTCTCTCTCTCTCTCTCTCTCTCTCTCTCTCTCTCTCTCTCTCTCTCTCTCTCTCTCTCTCTCTCTCTCTCTCTCTCTCTCTCTCTCTCTCTCTCTCTCTCTCTTTCTCTCACTTTTCCCTCCTCTTTCCCTTTCCTAAAACCTCCTTAATAAAATCTGTAAAACTTCACTGCTCTTCGACTCCTGAAAAAATCTTTTTTTTCTGCGAGGAAGACAAGAACCCTGAGGAAACCCTGGGTAAGGCTTAGGACTGGCTTGCCTTTTATCAGTCCTTAGACTGCCCAGTGGGTCTCGGGTGGCAGAGGTGGCTGGGGAGGGAAGCGACTATCTCTCTCCCCTTCCGGTCTCACATAAGCCACCCATGAGGCCCACCTGCATCACTAGCATTTGGGGAATCATAGTTGGGGCACAGATATTGTCAAGTCCAAAGACCACACACATAGTCAGTGCTGGAAATGGCACAGAAATGGCATTAAGAGAACCCAGTCTCAAAGATATGAGTCCCTTAGAGATGGGGGGTTCCAAATTCCTACAGAACATTCTCTGTGCCAAGAATAACAATAAAAATGCCCTAAAGAAGATACTGGCCAATGATGCCAAGGCAATTAGTGGATGTGCAGAGGTTATCAAGGCCCTCGTAAAGCCAAGCAGTCCAAGACCATTGTCTCAAAGGTCATCAGTCACAAGCTTAGTAGACATTGCTCACCCCAGGCTTGGGGAAAAGGCCTGTACTCATATTGCCAAGGGTCAGACTCTGGCAGACAAAAAATTAAGATTCAAACGACGGCCCAAACCAAGACCCTGAGGTTTGGGTCAGGGTTTGACCCAAGATCCTGGTCAGCTGCAGCTCCAGGACCAGCTCAAACTCCCAAAAGATGCCCAAGGCTTCACCTAGATTCCACTATGAGACTCCTCTCTGCCACTGTGATGATAGGATTAGTGCTGTGATGA
Source organism: Cryptotis parvus (assembly GCA_021461705.1). Classification (NCBI taxonomy): domain Eukaryota; kingdom Metazoa; phylum Chordata; class Mammalia; order Eulipotyphla; family Soricidae; genus Cryptotis; species Cryptotis parvus. The sequence goes on from JAJIBD010024364.1 coordinate 62,868, forward strand.
TAGGACCCCTGTGCTGTAGTCTTCAAGCGTTCTTTTTATGCCATTTATATTAATAAACCTGGGGCAAGATATATATATGTATATATATATACATAGATATGTGTGTTACATGTATGTTTTAAATATAAAATGCATACACATTTATCTATATCTATAGAGCTATCTATATACATCTATAGGTATATAGATATAGATAAGTAGATAGATAGGTAGACAGGTAGATAGGTAGATAGATAGGTAGATAGGTAGATAGATAGACAGACAGACAGACAGACAGACAGACAGACAGACAGACAGACAGACAGACAGACAGACAGACAGACAGACAGATAGATAGATAGAAAGATAGATAGATAGATAGATAGATAGATAGATAGATAGATAGATAGATGGATGATAGAGAGATAGATAGAAACACATAGCACTGTAGTAGATTATTCCTGAGAAACAAATAAATATCTGAATATGTATCAGAGCATGAGTTAACTTATTAGAGGGAGAACAAATTGGACTCCTAGTTGCTTTGCTCTTATTGATAAATGAAAGAATTGAACTACTCCCTCACGACTGATCTGTACTTCAAACTATGAAGTTAAACTCTGAAATTATGATGTCAGAAAAATAGTACAGTAGGAAAGGTTTGGCTGCTTGAAATCACCCCAGATTCAATCCCCAGTATCCCATATGTTCCCTCGAGCATGGTCAGCAGTGATTCCTGAGTGTAAAGCCAAGAGTAACCCCTTAGCATAACCAGGTGTGGCCCAAAAGTAAGGACAAATAAATAAAACTTTGAAGTTATGTTTTCTATCCCTAAAAATACTATTGAGGAAATGAGGTAAAAAAAAGTTATAATAGAATAATTTATTTAGCATCTCTTACTTAGCATTACTAAATGTCAGTGTTATGTCCAAAAAATAACACTTAGGTATTCCTTTCTTATTATATGAATGGGGAAACTGATGCTCAGAAAACTATGTTTGCAGGCTGAAGCAACAGTACAGTGGGTACATCACCAGGTGTGATGCCCACACAAAATAAAAAAGAAAAAAACTGAATTTTAAGTTCAAAGTTAAAATAAAATAAAAGTAGATTTAAATCCAATAAGAATGTCACCAAAACCCATAAAACTATAAGACTAATATCTATCTAATAAATATACATGTGAAAATCCTTAACAAATTATTTGAAACAAAATTCAACAATAGACTAAAAGAACTAGATACCATTATCAAGTGAAATTTATTACAATGATACAACACATGAAATCAACAAATACAATCCACCATAGCAAAATGGGAAAGGAAAAAAACATATAAATACCTCAATAAAGTCTGAGAAAATCATCCAACAAGAATCAACAAACTTTTACTGGTAAAAAGGTTATACGACCTCAACAAAATAGTATTAACATGAACATATCTCAACATAATAAAAGAATTGTATAACAAATCCACAGTGAACAGTATATTCAATTAGAAATGGAAAGGATATAAAAGAAATCAAAATTCTAAAGGAAGAAAATTAAGCCATTATTATTGGTTGAAGACACAATAATATACAAATAAAATCCCAGACTCCTGTAAAAAAACTCATTAGAAACAATAAATGAATATAACAAAGGAGAAAGCTACAAATTAAAAATCTGTTCCATTTCTTTATGCAAATAACAATAAAGCAGAAAAGGAAATCTGGAAAATAATCTAATTTATAACTTCATCAAAAAGAATTATTTAATAAAATTGGAATAAATTTAACTAAAGAAGACAAAGACTTGCACATAAAAGCTATGAGACTACGATATTTGTTGAAAAAAACAGAAGTAACCTAGAAGACCAATAAGTGGGTCACCAACAGGGAACGGGAAAAGAAAGTGGATAAATTGGGACAAAGGAGGCAAACGTAATGATGGCAAATATAATTGGGAAGTATATTAACATATTAATTTTCAATGATGTTACTGGCGCCCGCTCAAGCAAATCAATGAATGACGGGATTCAAGTGATCAAGTTATCAAGTGATCAAGTGATGCACATCTGAAATTCATATGGGGCAATAGTGTGGTGTCCCTTCCATTAATAAATCCTTAGGCAATGAGTTAAAACTGATTATAACTCACAACTGTATGATTATAAAATCCATAAGACTCCCTAAAATTGTAGCTGTTTGAATAAAAATAATCTTGGTCAAATTATTATATGAGATTTAGAAATATAGGAAAGTCACAAAATACAAATAGCGAGAGGTAGAAGCTAATCTGAATCATTTTCAGTGGACTCTTCACATTGGAGATTGCTGTACATCATTTCTGTGCATTTGATTTATGTGACCCTTTGAATCAAATTGCCTACTTAAGACTCTTTCTGCATGAAATTTTAATCAATGTTTTTTTTTTTCCTGGTTGTAATTCTATCTTTCCTATTGATGAAAATGGACAAAGGACATCTAACTTTGAACAGCAGAAAAGAGCCACAACAGAGGCACCAAAAGATTTGAGGGATGGAAAAATCTTCATAAGCACATAAGATATTTAATTAGAAATCAATAAAAATGTCTACTTTGAGATAAATAAAATATTATCTGCTGATGTTAATGTGGTTGATGACTCACGTCAAAATAACATCTGCTTATAACTTAGTGCTCTTCTCCACACATTTGTCCTTTTCATCTTCTTTCACTCAATTAACTCTTTTTTTTTCTTTTTGGGTCACACCCGCGATGCTCAGGGTTTCCTCCTGGCTCTGCACTCAGGAATTACTCCTGGCGGTGCTCGGGGGGACCATATGGGATGCTGGGGGATCCAACCCAGGCCGGCACAGGCTGGCTGCGTGCAAGGCAAACGCCCTACCCACTGGGCTATCACTCAGGCCCCACACTCAATTAACTCTTGTGTTTTTGTTTTGTTTTTATATTACTGGGGGATCAAACACAGGGTATCATACATGTCAGGTAAGCACTCTTCCACTAAGACACACTACCAGCCTCTGACAAATAACTCTTTATGCCTCCATTAAAACAAATAAATTATCTCTGAAATTTTCAGATCGGTTAGGAAAAATGAAGTTATAAAATTTGCCTATAAATAGATGGACATGGAGAAGATTATGTTGAGCGAAATTAGCCAGAAGGAGAGAGACAGATACAGAATGACTGCATTTATCTGCATGGCATAAATATATATGTACATATTATGATACCAATATCCAAGGTCAAGTGAAATGTATATCAGGAGGACTTGTCAAAGGTGGAAATTATCACAAACGTGTGGGAGTCAGAGGCTAGGTAAGACAGAAAATGGAACAATGTACTAACAATTGTCGGGGTACTAATGCCAACCTAGAACTGAGCATTAAATAGAGGCAAAAGATACACATGACAACCCTTTAATGTATGTTCTGTAATCCATAGTCTGGAGGGAAAGGAAAAGAGAAAGAGAGAAAAATGGAAAGAAATAAAGAACTTGCCATGGAGGAGGGCTGGGGGAGGGGGAGGGAACCGGGACGTTGGTGGTGGGAGATGGGCACTGGTGGCGGGATGGGTGCTGGAACACTGTATGACCAAAACCCAAATATGAATTTTTTAATTGTATATCTTTGTAATTGTAAAAATAAAAATTTTTTAAAAAAAGAAATTTTCAGATCGGGTAACTGCTACCTGCTCTATGTATTTATAGTTCCCTATGCATAGCTGGGATCTTGAGATTTTGGACCTTTCTGTTCCAGAGCTTTACTGACCCTGTATTCCCTAGTATATACACTGACATACTGGAAAAACTGGGTTTTCTTTTCCAAAATAAATTTTTCATATTTAGAAGTAGAGACTCTTATGATAAAGTGGTGCATAAAATTGGGATGTCAGATCATGACCTAAGAGCCAGAGAGATAGTACAGCAGGTAGGGCATTTGCCTTGCACACAGCCAACCCTGGTTCAATCCCTGGCATCGCTATGGTCCCCCAAGCACCGCCAGGAATAATTCCTGAGTGCAGAGCCAGGAGTAATCCCATGAGCATTGCCTGGTATGGCCCACAAATAAAAAAAAGCACGATTTAAGTTGGTGTTTTAATCTATCTATTGCAAACTGTACATTTTCAGATAAACAACCAACAAACTCCAGAAGGCAGAATCTCAAATTGTATTAACTAAGGTTTAAGTAGTGAACTATCTATACTACAGATTCTTGCCGAGAGAATTAACTGTACTGGAAGTTTCTCAAATGGTTTTAGTAATTTGTGTCATTCAGAAAACATTGAACAAGGCATTTTATTTTTTGTTTGGATCAGTTTTGGAATCACATCCAGCACTGGTTGATGGCTACTCCCAGTGGTGTGAGCGGGACCATTCAGTGTCAGAGACTGAACCCAAGCTTTTATATATGGAGCTTACACTTCAGCCTTTTTGAGCCATCTCCATGGCCTCTTCCTTTGAAATAACCAATATTTCTAACCTCATTTCTTAACCTACTGGTATATCTTCTTCTAATTTCTACTAAAATATATATTTTTAATGATAGAGAATTCCCTGCCCTTAACTCAGGAAAAGACCATTACATCTCAATTAGTCTCAGAGCCATGGGGTCTCAGTTTACATGTTAGTACCTTTTCTAAAGCTGGGTTTTGCTGACTCAGATTCTTCTGATAAAGTCCCAGAAGAGTTTCTTTGCCATTAGTACCATTTATTTTCCCAAGCTATAAAAGCGCCAAAACACCAGCAATTATTCCAAGGCCTGAAATTCCCAAATAACAGATCATACTGCCACATCCAGTCTCCTGAATCATAAATTTTAACATACCATCTGTCACTCAAGGACTTCCAGCATCCCCTTTCTGCTCTCAAATCAATCAGTGTTCCTGGGCACCCAGTTTGGTGCACAGCCCTCTGCTGCGTGTGAAAATAACTAAGTCACTCACTCTTACTGCTTTGTTAACATTTACTGAGCACCTACCAAGTGACTAAAGCCATGGTGGGTGTTAGAGACGGCATATAAGTGAATTAGGTGAGATCTAGTGGTTTCATGGAGTGGGCAAATGAGTAAATGAGTAGATAAAATAATAAATAATAGTAGCACTATACTACAAGTCAAAATTAAGTATATACAAATATTTGTGTGTGTGATTTTTGGTTCACACCCAGCTGTGTTTAGAGATCCGAGCTCAGAGATCACTTCTGGCAGTCTCCGAGGAACATAAGGGATGCCGGGAATCAAGCACATGTCAACCACGTGCAAAGCAAGCACCTGGTCTACTCTACTAGCTCTCCAGCCCCAACACTAAACATGTTTACAAAGAAGTCTGTAAAGCTTAAGAGATCGAAGAGAAGACAAGATATCAGCTGGGCTTTTGAGATGAAAACACACATCAGGAGGCAGTGGGAAAGGGAACACAAGATTAAGGCCATAGCCTGAGCTGTGTGGAAATAAGCAGAGCACAGCAAACAATAGGAGAATCAGACAATTACTCTGTGTCCTTTGGTGTTTCCCTGCATGCTAGAGATGATGAGTGTTTGTGGAGAACAAGAAGAAAGAGTCCAGAATCATCGGCTCACATAATTCCACTGTTCTCCCCAGGTAAAACAGAAGCAGGAAAACACAGAGAACTGAGGAAGAGAAATCCACACCTCTACTAATGTGTGTCAGAGTCAAATTTATGATGCAAAAATGTTCACAACCTTCCTCAACCTCTCGTTAAAACCAAGTCTAGCTTGCCTTCCTTCTTCCTGAGAGTCCAAAGAAAGTCTGAGCCTTCAAATCAAATTCTTCTGGTGTTTTGGAAAAGCAGAGTCTGAATGGGGACAGGGCTTTAAAGACAGAGACCCACAAACTAGGCCGGGAGCATACAATGAGAACATGAAAGGCAGGAGGATACAATCTCATGGCATTCCAGAAACTGTAAGAAAAAAACTTGAGTATTCTTGATCACTTGATCACTTGATCACTTGAATCCCGTTATTCATCGATTTGCTCGAGCGGGTGCCAGTAACATTTCCATTGGACCCTATCACGTGCCAATGTAGCCCAATGGCATCTGGTTGATTCAGGAATATGAAGAGCCTCAAACCGTTCCTTCAGGGTCTTGACAAGGAAGTCTGACCATCTTGTAGGTGGGCGGCAACGTGATCTTTTGACATCCCATGGGATCCAGTCGGTATTCTAATGTTATTTTTGTTATAAGTTAGTCATTTTATTTTATGTTCATTCTTTAGACTTGGGGGCAAGGTGTACAGAATCTCCTAAACAAAGCCCAGAAACCTCCAGAGCTATACCCTGCAATGTTCCTGGGGATCATACTAGATGATCAAATACTGAACAAGGTTCGTATGTTTGCAAGGCAAGCGTGTTAACTCATATAGTGTTTCTCCAGCCCCATTGATTTTTAACCGAAACTCACTCATCTGAGATTAGTTGTATGTACCATGACTTTAAATATCCTATTTATATTAAAACCACATTTGCCGTTTTTAATAGTGCCTACTAACTTGATCATATATATCCCAGAGATTTGATGGAGATGAAATGAATAATATGATATTCTGGGTCTCAAGGAAGATATTTTTTCCTCTTTTGTTCATGCCTTTCTATTCAACTGCTTATTCACTCAAAAAATATTTTTTGTTTAGCTGTTTTTGACATACCCTGCTCAATTTCTTGTCTATATAAATTTGACCCCTCAGAAGTATCCAGCAGGTTTTAATATGCCTGGCACCCTTTTCCATCTTTTCTATCCAAGTTATTAAGATATTACTTTTTACATATTTTATGGTGAAGGTTGTGATATATAAAGGTTTGATATGTGTGTTGCAAAATTATTTATAATAAGGTTTATGAACATATTCTATACCTTGTCTAATTATAATTTTTGAATTATTGTTGCTATTATAGTAAAAATATTCAAAATCTACTATCAACTACTTTTTTGGTGTATAGTACCATTAACAATAATCATCATATAGTTAATCCCTAGAATGTATTCCTCATAGAACTCAAGCATGTATACTTTGTCTAACACCTCCACATTTCTCTCACTTTTTAGAGCTAGAAGTTGGTAACCACCATTTTACTCTCATTTTTGTAAGCTCAATTTTTATATATTACACATATAAGTAATCCTTTTTCTTCTTGTGTGAGTGTGTACGCATGCTTATAGTGTAGGGAAGTGAACGCAGTACCACAAACATTCTAAGTATATATCCCACCACTGAGCTGCATTCCTAACCCCCGTTTCCTCTTCTTAAAATTTAGGCTTTCGCCTCACTGAAAATAAAAGATATTTGGTATAATATGGAAGACTACTTTGGGGGACTGGAAACACACAAAATGCTTTCTATAAAAATTGAAATGAATATTCCCAGATTCAAAATAATGTGCCATATTATACCAAATTAAAATTTCACCTTTCAGTGTGAAAAACCTCTTAATACCTCTAACTCTTTCAACCCCCCAAAAAACCATTCTAAAAAGTTTGGAGGGCAGAGCAATCATACAGTGAGTAGGGCATTTTCCCTGAACACAGCTGACCAAGATTGAATCCCCAGGATCCCATAGGGTTGATCCCCTGAGCACTGCCAAGATTAATTTGAGTACAGAGCTTAGCATGGCCAAGCGTAATACAAAAAAGTCAAATATAAATAATAAATGATAGATAGACATATAGATAGACAGACAGATAGATAGATAGATAGATAGATAGATTGATAGATAGACTGATAGATAGATAGATAGATAGATAGATAGATAGATAGATAGATAGATAGATAGATAGATAGATAGATAGATAGATAGATAGATAGATAGATAGATAGATAGATAGATAGATAGATAGATAGATAGATAGATAGAGAGAGAGAGAGAGAGATAGATAGACAGACAGTTCAACCAGTGCCCATTTCCCACCACCAATGTCCCCAATTCCTTGCCCCTTCCCTAGGCTGCCTCTATGGCAGGTTCTTTATCTTTATGTGTTTCTATCTTAATAGAGTGATATGAGCTTTTTGTTTTAAATTAAATTTGAGATTTCTTCAACACGTGTTAATTTTTATAAGTAGAAGTGTAGCGATACATTTTTACTATGCAAGGTAGGGTTCCTTGAAAACATCTAAGAGGTTCTTCACATTGCAGAGAAGGAAACTGAGGCCCAGAATAAGACAAAGATTTTCCAGGGTCCTCCACATAGCAAACAACAAAATTAGCGCTCCTTGACCAAGGCAGAGTTCTGCCACCAGAGCAGCCAGTCACCGTAGGGGGTATCCCAGTTAACATCATTTAACTCTGCATTGGAACAGAGCCATCCAAACAGAAGTCTAAATGGGAGCAACAGCAAACAGAAATGCACCTTGAATTCTGACTCTTTGGCTTTACAACTTTAAGAAAAATAGTGCTGGGGGCCGGAGCGATAGCCCAGCGGGTAGGGGCGTTTGCCTTGCACGCGGCTGGCCTGTGCCGGCTTGGGTTCGATCCCGGCATCCCATATGGTCCCCCGAGCACCGCCAGGAGTAATTCCTGAGTGCAGAGCCAGGAGAAACCCCTGAGCATTGCTGGGTGTGACACAAAAAGCAAAAAAAAAAAAAAAAAAAAAGAAAAATAGTGCTGACATTACCTTCTGGCATAGTATTATAGGACAGAATTTATTATGGATCTGAAACAATATTCTTCCATTAATAGACAGAACACTGTTTAATATTAGTGAAGTTACACTTTGCAGCTGCTCTAGTTACTTTTCAATTCTTCCGTGGTTTAATTTGCTATCTTTGTGATTTTAACAAATGGCAAGACTATTTGTATTCATTTGTAATAATTGGCTATATGCTGCTACTAACTTATAAAGATTCAATGATTTTCAGGAATCGTAACAGACCATGACCTATAAATTCAATTTCCAACAGTGAAAATCCCCTGACCAAAGTGGATGTTGATGACGAACTAATGTGCTCTGTAACAATCTGTTTTGAGCACTGAATTGACCTGTAAGTGTTCCAGATACTGCCTGACGAAAATGGGTTTTATTATTTTCCATTAGCAGCTGCTACAGCAAAATGAACGGCCAGTCCACAAGGGAAATAAAAGCGCTTCTCCTCTTCTCAGTAACAGCTACTGCAAATGTAAACAAAGCCAACTCCTCCTCCCTCTGCCCTTTCTCATCTCACTAAACGCACTGAAATATCCATGCCCAAGAACCATGGTTGCAAATCCTGTTTCAGTTCCTGCTGTTTAATTAAAGCCTTAACGGCATTTAAAGTACTTACAGAGCACCTACTATGCAGTCAGCATCTGGCTACAGTGGGATAAAAGAAAACCAGGAGAGAAAATATCAGGGAAGTAAGACACTGAGCACCGTGTCCAACCCACATGAAAACCATCACTGAGCCCTCTGATCATTTTTTCATTAAAATAACATGTGGTCAATCAGTTTGCCAACATGCATGATTTTCTTCTCATGACAGCCTTACAAAATAGTTATCACAGGGTCTGAGAGAAAGTACAGGGGCTAAGGAGCTTGTCTTGCTCAGAGCTGACCCTCATTTTATCACAATACTACTTATGACCCCTTGAGTACCACCAGCAGTAAGTAATCCCTGACCACAGAGCAAAAAAGTAAACCCTAAGCACAGCTGGGTGTGGCCCAGACCCTCCCCCATATTAAATATCATGACTAGTTTATACATATGAAAAAGAAAATTATAGGGCCAGCAAAAAGAAAAGTAATGAAGAGCTGAGAGCTGATAGAGATGGACTTAAAGCCAAGATTTGGAGCTAAAATCTACATTCTTAGCAAAGCCAGGTGATCAAGTCACAAGTCCTATTCCCAGCCCAATCATCAGCAGATTTCATTTGACTTAAGTATATCCAAACCTCAGTGTGTGCGTCAGATGGAGTGAAAATCAAATCAAATCAAATAGTGCAGGCTAAAAATATCAGATACTGAACTACAAAGTGATACTTATATTTAAACAAATAGAAGTGCCTAAAGTTGCCCCCCCCAAAAAAGAAGAGAAGATATTAAGATATCTGAAAAAGAAAATCAGAAAACTGCATGTACTCAAACCAGGTAGAAGCACCTGATATGTTCCATGACCAACTTTGCCACACGTAGGTCTTCCAGGAAGTCTGTTTTGCCATTGTAGTGCGCTGCTTTATCTTGGGTTGTTTCCTGCATCTGTGAGGAATAATTCAGTGTGATCTTTTGATTCTCCAAGTTAACCACAAGCCCTCTCACATATTTCCACTGTTAGAATTTGCATCCTTTAGAATTATCCTCTTTCTGGCAAGTGCATACTTCCACGCATGGAAGAGAAGTAACACAACTGTTTAAAGCAATCATTTCTCCCGCATTTATAAATTTTCCTTCCAGAAAGACAGAAAAATCTTTCCAAGGTGCTATGCAAAATAAAAAATAAATAAAAAGAAGGGAAGTATCTCCGTTGCCAGCTTTTCCTCTTGCCTACTAAATGAAAGTTTGACCCGAAGTGCTTTTTTCTCTGACCCTTCCTCTCGCTCTCTCTGCTGTCTCTCCGGCTGATCTCATCTAATTCCACAGCTTCGACACTCACCCAATATAGGTGATTCCATCTCGTTTTCTAAGGATGACCTCTTTTCCCCTGCTCCTATTCTGCATTCATGGCTGCCTGCCAACCAGTGCTACCCAGACACCCCTGATACCCAAGCTGAGATCTGTGAATCCGAAGCTTGCATTCCTTGTTTTCTTCAGAGCACCGACATCTTCTCAGCCTAGCAAGATCAAAACCAGCAGCCATCTTCACTGCTGTCTTCCTTCCTGCTCTTTACTCAGCCCTATTCCTTCTCTCTGCTACTACACTGATGTATGTCCCCATCTCTTCCTGTCTAGCATTTCAAACATTATCCTAGTCAGAGGCTTACTATCGCTCAAGCAGACCCCACCAAAGCCTATTGATTTATTTGCTTCTCCTCTCCTTAATACAATTTAAATACTGCTAACCTACTAATATAGTTCCTATATAATGTAGGTCTAAACATATCTTCTACTGGTTACCAATATTCATCAGCCAATGGCTGCAGGCCAAGGAAAACACAAACTTACCTAAGACCCTCCATGGTTTTGTGACTATGAACCTTGTTAGCCTAATAGTCACTACACTGTTGAAATTTCCTATATTCAAGTCAATGAAATGATTCGCAATCTATAGCACAGGCTTTACTCTTTCCATTAACTAGTTGCATGCTATTCCTTCGGCGGGAACATTTTTCCTTACTAAAACCTTTAAAAATTCTTCATTTGAACAGGACCCAGATTTTTTCTGTGATCCTCTCTTCTAGGTGTTTACACCCCTAGGACCAAACCTAACTTGGAGTAGCAATCCAGAACTAACTCTAAAGGAAAGAGCTGGCAACATTATGCTTCTGTTTTTCACTTCCCTACTTTCTTGTATTTGGTTGGATGTTTCTTCCATCTGTGCTACCAGCCCCATACTACATAGTTATTAATCTTGCTGCAAATGTTGCAGTTACCTTTTCTTTAAATGTCAAAAGGCACATGTATTTAGAACCATTATCCCAGAAAATATATAGAAAAATAAACACAATTATAAGATAAGTCAATCCTCCATAGTGGACTAGTTTAATAAACTCTCCCAGTGAGTAAAATATAAAACAATCACACTTTATAAGCTGACAAGAGAATTGAAAACGTGGGTGTTACAGTTCCATAAGAAAGAGTGTGGAGAACTTTCTACCACTAAATGCACATTGCTTTGACTCTAATATAGAAATGAAAGAATTAAACACTGTGTGATCACATGCTGAAAATGAAAGTAATTCAACATGCCACTCTAATAACTCAGACAGCACTTATCCACGAGACGAGAAAACACCCACAAACCACCAAAAGGATTCAGAAGTTCTTCATTCAATCATAGATATATCCCCAACGAGAACTAGGAAGGTCAGAACATTATCTCATCAGTACAATCTGAAAGGTAAGCTCACTACATTTGCAGCATAACTATGTCAGGATAGAGGACAAGCAAATGACCTAGAGGAAGAGGGTGCTTATGGAAGAAATCTTATTAAGAGAGGAGCTAAACATGAAGGGGGTGCAATGACCTTAAAAAATACATAAATCATAAAATTCCCCAGCATCTCATATGGACCCCCAAGCACCATCAGGAGTAATTCCTGAGTGCAGAGCCAGGAGTAACTCCTGAGCATTGCCGGATGTAACCCAAAGAGCAAAAACAAATAGATAGGTAGGTAGGTAAGTAGGTAGGTAGGTAGGTAGGTAGGTAGGTAGGTAGGTAGGTAGGTATATGATAGATTATAGATAGATAGAGAGATGATAGACAGACAGACAGACAGACAGACAGACAGACAGACAGACAGACAGACAGACAGACAGACAGACAGACAGACAGACAGACAGACAGACAGACAGACAGATAGATAGATAGATAGATAGATAGATAGATAGATAGATAGATAGATAGATAGATAGATAAAAATAAAGCAAGTGTTTACATTTACCCACACATTGCAATTTCTGTTCATTTGTTTTTATTGTTGTTATTGTTTGAGGGCCACACCTGGCATTGCTGAGGACTTACTGCTTGCTCTGCAATCAGGAATCACTCATGGCAGAGCACAAGAAACAAAATGGGGTACCAGGGATTAAACCTAGGACAGTCACTTGCAAGACAAGCTCCTTCCCTTCTATTCTATCTCTTCATCCCCTTCTTTGTACAGTTAATATTAGGTCTTTTCTACCCAACTACTCAGGCAGAAGTCTCTTAGTAATCTTAACAGTATAAACCCATTAGCACTCACCTGAGTGCTCAAAGGAACTCTTGTCAGGGCTAAAAACTCCTATGTCTATTAAATCTTCTCCAATGACACAACCTGATTATCTTAGATGCCTTAGTTACCCAACTCCTATTTTCATTCTAAACTCTATTTGAGTGTCAGATGGTGTCTCACTGCCCTTTCCCATCTATGGGTTATCAGAGCACACACACACACACACACACACACACACACACACGCAGCACACACCCTGCTTCCCATCTCATCTCTGAGGAATCACTTCTCTCCCTTACCTCTGGATGGAAGTCTTAAAAATTGTTTTGCCACATGTCTGATCCATCCCCTTAGGTTCTATTCCTGTGCTTTAGTCACTGTGACAAGTTTCTAACCTAACTGAAAACTAGTTCTGGATCTCATCTACTAGTTTTATTCTATGAATCTAAATAAAATGCACCATGATATGCACTTTGAAAGTCAAAGACAAAACCATCCCATCACCTATGACCTTGGGGGAAGGAAAGGAATAAAGCCGACATGAAACAGTAAAAAGAGAACAAACGGAGTGTGAAAATTACAGCTCCTCCAGGGCTTCAGGGAAGGAATAAGAAAATTTACAAAGAAAGAATTTGAGACCAAAAAATAAAATAAGCTGGACCAACAAGATAGATGAACAGGCTGAGTGCTTTCTCGGTAGGCAAGAAGCCTGGGTTCAATCACCTGCAACACGTGGTCGCCCAGCACTGCCAAAAACAACCCCCAAGCAAAGAGCTTCGAGTAGTACCCAAACTTTATCAGATGTAACTGCCCCAAGCCCAATTTTTATTATTTTCAAAAGCCAGGTAACTCATCTAAAAGATGGTGTCAAAATTAAGATTCTCCCTCAATTCTCTTGCCTTTCAGAGAAACCATGCTGTATCCAAACTTCTACATTCTTACCATAGCGTGGGTAATTCTAGAAGAGGTCAGTATCTAAACCCTCCACATATTTGTGAATGACTGATGTGTATACTCCCAGTTTAGAGGACTGATACAGATGCTCTAAAGAGCTTCAGCACTTTTTTTTTTAGTTGTTGGTTGTGGCAACGGTAGTAGAGATGGTATTAATGTTCTTGATGTCTGAGTTTAGCTGTTCTGTTCTGAGAGTGTGGTAATCACTTCTGACTAAAGGGTATTCATTTAGAGAAACTGTTTTTTCTTAACAGTTATTTAATAGTCCTTGAGTGATGACGGCATCACTCAAGGACTGAAATGACACCATTTCAAGGCCACCAGGCTCTTCTGAATCAGGAATCAAAGTCTAAGAACTAAGGGCAGGGAAAACACAGTTCCACTGAAAGGTCATTAGAGTACTTATACACTGGGCCTAACTTGATTAGTCCACACTATAGCCTTTGCTATTCAAATCAAGGTCAGTGGATGGGACTTAAACTGGGGATGGAGGGAGAAAGGGGAGGCGTAGGGATAAGAGAGAGGGATGAAGAGAGAAAAAGGAGAGAGAAAAGAAACATTTCTCTATGAAGATTCCAAGTAAAGGGAAAATCCCCAGGATCAGAGCCAACTGTCATGGGAGACATTTTCTTTCTGATCTATTTTTGGCAGTCAGCTCAACTTCATGCATCATTGTTTTACTTATGGCATGTACAGTAGCCAGAGAGAAACCCCTAATATCTTTTCTGTCTGGTGGGAATCTTATATTCCATGCAAGTGACAAATGGCCTGATCATAACAATTTTTTTCTCCTCCAGGCCTTAGTGTTTTAAATATCTCTGAATCTGTGGGATACGTTTAAAAGGAATGAACTCTCATAACTTAGTGAATACAGAGTCCATAGTATAAATTAGCAGAGGGCATGGAGCAGTTGAAGCAGCCTCATTTGTACAAAGCCTGACAATGGCTACAACGCCAAGGAGAAAAAAGGACTGAGAAAGAGCAAAACCTTTCCAGGCTCCGAGAGCTATCGTTTTGAGGACCGCTTTTTGCCACCTCCTAAAGTAAGAAATGAATATTTGTCGGGAACGCCGCCACGGTCCCCAACAGTGCCGGGAAGCAAGTTCCCCTCTACCTCCAAAACCGGCGGGGAATGGATGAAGACTCAGGAATCCGATGCAGTTTTAAAAGGCTTTACTTATCGCAGGTTCAGGCATACAAATCAGCAATAGGAAAAACCCTGTGCTTAGGATTCCTGGCTAGAACTCCAGAAATGTGTAGGCCAAGATGGCGGCCACCAAGTGTTAAGGCCCTGTAAAAAGGAGACAAAGACAAGACTCCCAAGAAGAGTGCAAGCCCCAAATGAGAGAGCCCAAAGAGAGAGAGAGGAGAGAGAGAGAGAGAGAGAGAGAGAGAGAGAGAGAGAGAGAGGAAGCAGGCTGGTTTTATACCCCTGCAACTTAGAACTCCCACTATTATGGGAAGCAGGAAGGGTTAATGCCCTTAGGTAATTTCTCCCAGCACCTCACCTAGGCCCTTTTATATGCTAATATTTTGAGCCAAGATCTGCCTGGAAATGCCTTATAGGATAGAAAGGGGGTTTCTGAGATGGCATATCTCTGTACCAAAGACTAATACTAATGCCAGTTAAATATTTCTCCAAGCCTTCACAAGTCTTATCTACTTCATGGTAGTTTTGTATTTTAGTTGCTTTTGAGTTATCAGGGAGCCATGCTTGCTTGCTTGGAGGCAAACAGCATTTCTCTCTGGTCTAATTACTTAGAGATCCAACGTGGCCAGGCAAATATGCTGGTAAGATCTAGCTAGTCCCATGATGATTGTGGTAGCATGAGAGAATATTTATACCAGCCAGTATAGAATACATGGTCAGATAAACTGCCACATTTAGACTACTCCCCTATCTACAAAGTGACCTGCAGGAGGCAATCCAGGGCAGATGCAGAGGTTCTTAGAGGAGTCCTGCAACAAATACTCAAATATTTCAGTCAGAGAAGAAAAATTAGATTTTAATCAAGGAAAAAAATAATTACAAGAGTCTTAAGTCAGCTTAAGAATTTCACCACATTATTCGGTATTTTTATTTTAACCTCCTGGAAAAGGCTGTGTTTTGTGGTAGTAGCTTTTTGAGTCACGCTAATTCACCGCTTCGGTTGTTTTTATCCTTTAGTGGAGATTTTTCAGAAACGTGAACTCTTCACAGGAAAATATCTGTGACATTAGAAACTGACTCACATTTCCTAGTTTTTCATGAAACAATGACATTTTTTCCCCTTTGATGCTCTCATCTAACTCCACAGGAAATTTTACTACCAAGCTGCTTTCATCTCTTTCCTGGTTTGAAGATAAATGATCCTTGGTCTCCTTTAGACCTGCATAAATCACAAAGCAATCTACTAAGAGATGCCTGTGGCAAGCAACTTCAACTAGAATCAAAAAGACAGTCAGAAATCCACACTGCTTACACAGGGAATAACCAAGGCAGGGTAATCCAAATACCGGATTTAAAAAAAAAAATACACACATACACACACACACACACACACACACACACATGTATACAAAGAATGGCACACTAGGGGCTGCTGAAAAAAATAGGAATTAGCACCTTTGACATAACACCTTTGACATCTGTTACAGGTATCTCTATTCTCTGCTCCTTCCAGCAAGCCTGTTGGAAATCAAATTCTTACAAGCAACATGAGTCAAGATATCTTTTTTTTTTTTTGCTTTTTGGGTCACACCCGGCAATTCTCAGGGGTTTCTCCCTGGCTCTGCACTCAGGAATTACTCCTGGCGGCGCTCGGGCGACCATATGGGATGCCAGGGATCGAACCCAGGCCGGAACAAGCCGGCCACATGCAAGCAAACACCCTACCCACTGGGCTATCGCTCCGGCCCCAAGAAATTTATTTTCTTATAGTTTAAAATGAGTTATTCTGTTCCTTATTATACAGACATTATTAACTGGAGACAAGAAAAAAAAGGAAAGAAGAGATCACCCATAATCTTGCCACCCATCACATGAAAATATTTCCAAGTGCCTCTGCACATACATTGTTTCCCAAATGTCTACTGGGAATATAATTTTGATCACTTTTTTTTTATTTAACAAAGGCATTTTCTCTGTGACCTACTTCCAAGCAACGGGATGAAACTGTATCTTGTGATGATTCCATTCATTTGGCTTTCACTGCATTAACATGCCTTGCACTTTGCTAGATCATGAGCCTTTATGAAACAGGCCAATAGACAGCACCGCAGGTAGGGCACTTGCCTTGCATGCAGCCCACTTGGTTATTTCCCTGATACACAGAACCATGGAGTAAGCACTGAGCACAGATAGGCGTGATCCAAAACAAACAGCCCCTCTCCCCACCCAGCCCCAACCCCTCTAGCAAAAAAGCGACAGCATGAAGAAACTTCCTAGTAACCCAAACTGAGGAAACTGGAGTGAAATATGCTGCCATATTCTTCCAGAGACCTCATTTTGAATATTCTTTGATGCTAGGTCTCCATTTTTTTTTCTATTTATAAAAATAACAAGGTTGTTAGTCTCTCCTTTAAAGGGTTTTTAGTCGGCCGTGATCCGGAGACACAGATACATGGGGCAAAGCTGCTACTGGCTCTCCCAGTGGCATGCGGCCACTTTGCAGCTATGTGATATCTCGCCATTTTCTGATGAGGTTGATTGATTGTTTCCTTCTTGTTAAGTTCTACCAGTGCCTGGTAGAATTGGATATTAAGAATATTAACCCCCTTATCAGATGGCCATTGGGTGAATATTCTTTCTGAGTGGAATTAGTCAGAAGCAAAGGACAGATATAGAATGACTGCATTCATTAGTGGGATATAAATATATGCCTGTATTCTACTAATTGTGGGAAATAGTAACACCAGACTAGAACTGAGCATTGAATGTACACAAAGGGATTTACATGACAATCACTAAATGTCTGTAGGTCAAGCCACATTGTGTAAGAGAATTGAGAGAGAGAGAGAGAGAGAAAGCACGGAGAGAGAGAGAAAGAGAGAAGAAAAGCAAAAAATGCCTGCTATAGAAGCAGGCTGGGGTAGGGGATGGAGTTTGGGGACATTGGTGGTGGGAACAGGGCACTTGAGAAGGGAGAGGTGCTGGAACACTGGATGACTGAAAACCCAATCATGAACATCTTTGTGACTATATCTCATGGTGGTATTATAAATAAATAAATGAATGAATAATAGATAGATAGATAGATAGATAAATAAATAAATAAATAAATAGATAAATAAACAGATAGATGATAGATAGATGATAGATAGATAATAGATAGATAGATAGATAGATAGATAGATAGATAGATAGATAGATAGATAGATAGATAGATAGATAGATAGATAGATAGATAGATAGATAGATAGATAGATAGATAGATAGATAGATAGATAGACAGACAGTAGATGATAGATAGATAGATAGATAGATAGATAGATAGATAGATAGATAGATAGATAGATAGATAGATAGATAGATAGATAGATAGATAGATAGATAGACAGACAGACAGACAGACACAGACAGACAGGCAGGCAGGCAGGCAGACAGACAGATAGATAGATAAAAAATAAAGGGTTTTTATGAGAACTATATGAGACAGAGCATATAAACTTCATCAACTCTCTTCTGGTTTCTGGTAGCCCCTCAATAGATGTTGATTGTTTTATTAACAAGGCAGAAATCTGTTGATGGTTTTATTTTTTCTTTCAGCTGATGTAATTATTGCAAGAATCCTAAAGAAAAACATTCTTCAACTTACTTAAGAGGCGAAATCTAACCTGAAATTTTGCCCATTGTTAAACTTCTAGATTAACTTCTCCACCCACATCCTCTCTTCTCAAACTCTGGGTGAACAGCCAAAGGGCCTGCCCCAGGCCAGCTTTGATCTTGCATAATACAGCTGGGGAGGACTGTTGGCCCTCAGCACCCAGAGCTGTAACCTGTAAAGGGAAAACTTAGATGTTGGCGAAATCCAATTGCCACATTGTGTCAAACGGAATTGAGACCTTGAGAAGTCCAAAGTTGCACTAAACAGGACCCAACCACTGTCTCACAACTCATGCGCCTTTGTTCATTGCTTCCGTTCAGCTGCAAGTCTGGCCTTGTTGACAAAATATTGAGGATACTGACTGGAATTCATGCCATGAACTCAGCTTCCCATCCCTGAATTAGTTCTCAGACCTGGATTCTGCTTTGAGGTCACCTTTCCTGAAAATCTCTGTGATTTCTTTCTACAAACCCTAAGCCTAGTATATGGCAGTGGAGTGAGCCCAGCCCAAACTGATAAAGTCTGGTAAGGAGAACAAGGGAATTTTTTAACTCAGTCTAAACAGCCCTTAAATCTCCAATGCACTTCAAAAATAAAGAGACCATCACCTTCGTTATATCTGTAACCATTAGCGGATTTAATTACTTGTTTCTTTTCTCTGTCACTAGAAGAACACAAATTTTTCTACTAAGCTTCTCCAAGTAGTTAAAATTGATCCTAAAACAAGGAATGCTCACTATTGTGGAGTAAGGAATCCATTTTCAAGCAACTATAACATACCAAGAGATTTCTTTAAAGTATGAATAAGTAATTGAGTTACAGTTTGTTCTTAAACTTATTACTACTAATAATAAGCAATAACCAGAACTAAAACATTTTTTCTGATCAAGTTTGTCACCTGAGGTAATCTTCACAGAAACATAAAAAATTGATTGACTTCTACCTTATCTATTGGTAGATCTGTTTTCTATTGTTTTCTTTTTATCAATGTATTATTTTTAAAAACTTATATTTAATTTATATATTGTTCTGTTGTGGTTATGGTTATTGTGGTGGTGGTTTTGGTTTGTGGGCCATACCCTGTAGTGTTCAAAGCCTACTCCTGGCAGTTAACTCAGGGATCACTCTTAACAGGAAACAGAAGGGTGGCAGGGATTGAACATTGGTTGGCTGCATGCAAGGCAAGCTGTACTAACATCTCGCTGGCACTGATTTTATTTACATTCTGTTCTCTTTTTTTGACAGGAAAATCTCATTTAATGTGAACGTGATATTTTTAGAGTTTTAAAGAAATGTAGCTTTATTAAGCCAGGGAGATAGTACTTGGGTTAAGGCAGTTGTCTTGCTTATAGCTGGCCCGTTAAGTCTCAGGATCACATAGAGTCCTCCAATTTCTACCAGAGTGATCCCTAAGCACAGAACCAGGAGCAAACCCTGAGTACTACCAGATGTGACTCAGAGACAAACAAATAAATAAATTTAGTTTTGGAATTTTCTAACATATTGCTATATTAACCATTATTTAAATAAGTGTTATTGTCAAATATAGAAAACTAAATAAAAACAATATTCATGGGCGAGTGATGTGGTTCAGCAATAAGAGCTTACAAACCTCATGCATGCATGAGAGCAGGGTTGGATGGCCAGGACAACAACAAAATACAGCCAGCCCAACTTTCATATAAAAATCTAAGAAAAACTGGATTCAAAATTGACTATACATGCTTGGCTCTCTTGAAGAATTTATTATGACCAAATATAATATAGGTCAATTCAAATCAAATTTCCACAAGTTTCAAACTAATGCAAATTGAGTCGATGAGATGTTTACTAGGCTTTATTTTTTTCCTTTTTATAGCAGTGTCAGGGATGCCGCGGGATACCCAAAAGTGTCAGGACAGGAGTTCTCTTCTACCTCCCAGGATGCCGGGGAACGGATGAAAACTCACGAGTCTGGCGCAGTTCCAAAAGGCTTTTAATAGTACAAAAGCTCTTCCACAGCACTCCAATATAATGAACAAGCTCTAGCTCTGATCCAATCTTAGACCATACAAAAGAGCCTGAGTCTCCCACCAGCGACAAATGATCTCACCTGAGAGGAGTCCTACCCAAAGAAGGAGCAAAAGGCCAAGGAGCAAAAAGCTGAGGGGGCCTCAAGTCAGTGCCTTATATATACCAAAGTAATTCAACAGGGGAGGGTCATGTCATCAAAGAACTCTAAACAGAGTGTAAACACACCCTATTAAGGTATAAACAAAGGTTAAACCAAGGACTAATCCCTTCTACCGAGATTATCTCTTATGTAAAACACTGGAGGAGAGAGAGGTGGGGGCTGATATAAAGTAATAAATCTTAATTTCATGTACTTCATGTAATCTAGATGGTACCCACAAGGTCGTTCTTATTATTATCTGCACCAGGGTGATTCTAAGTATCTTGTACTCTGTATACTGAAAGAGTCACACTCGCTTGCTTGAGAGCAAACTAGTATGATCCTTCCTATAATCTTCCCTATAGTCTCAATGTAGCCAGGGTGGTAGTCTCCTGGTAAATTCTAACTGTCCCACGCTGGGTGCAGTGGGTATAAAGAGGAGCTTAGCCCAATCTAGAAAACATAGAATTCTTAGTAGATGTATAAGTCAGAAGTTATTTAGTCAAGGTGACTTCTGTAACTGCCACACCCTCTATCATTTTTTACATAGAAGAGAGGTCTCATTAGAATGAACCTTGGCTTAAATAGATTAAGCTGTGTTTTGTTTTGTGTCTCTTTTTTTTTGCCTCTATTCAATGTTCAGTTCTAGGCTGGTATCATCATTTTCAACGATGATTAGCACACTGTTCCCTTCTCCGTCTTAATTAATCTCTGACTCAGACACATTTGTGGTAGATTCCACTTGTTGACAAGCCCTCCTGATTCATGTTTTTTCTTGACCTTGCATATTGGTTTCAAAATACATATGTATTTATAACATACCCGATAAATGCAGTCATTCTAAATCTTTTTCCTTCTGGCTAATTTCACTCAACATGATCCTCTCCATTTCCATCCATTTATAGGCAAATTTCATAAGTTCATTTTTCCTAACTGCTGCATAGTATTCCATTGTGTAGGTGTACCAAAGTTTCTTTATCCAGTCATCAGTTCTTGGGCACTCTGATCGTTTCCAGATTCTGGCTATTGTGAATAGTGCTGCTATGAAAATAAAAAGTGCAGATGTGTTTCTGTTGTGTATATTTGACTTCACAGGTGTATATCCCCAGGAGTAGTATGGCTACTAATCCCCAATTATGAATGGGATCATTATCCCCAGGAGTAGTATGGCTGGATCAAACAGGAGCTCAATGTCTAGTCTTTTGAGAAATGTCCATACTGTTTTCCAAAAAGGCTGTACCAGTCAACATTCCCACCAACAATGGATGAGAGTCCCTTTCTCCTTGCATCCCCCTAGCATTTGTTGTCCCTTGCTCTTTTTTGGATATGAGCCAGTCTCTGAACTGTGAGATGATATCTCATTGTTGTTTTAATTTGCATCACTCTGACTATTAGTGATGAAGAGCATTTTTTAATATGCCTTTTTGTTCATTCAAATTTCTTCCCTTGTCAAAGTTTCTGTTCATTTCTTCTTCCCATTTTTTTGATGGGGTTGGCTGTTTTCTTCTTGTAAAGGTCTATCAGTGCCTGATATATTCTGGATATTAATCCCTTATCAGATGGGTATTGGGTGAATATTCTTTCCCCATTCTGTGGACTGTCTTTGTATCTTAGTTACTGTTTCTTTTGAGGTGAAGAAGCTTTTAGTTTCATGTAGTCCCCCTATGTTTATCTTTGCTTCCTAGTTGCTTTGTTAGTGGTGTTTCATCTTTGAAGTTGCCTTTAGCTTCAATGTCGTGGAGGGTTTTTCCTATATTTTCTTCAACATACTTTGTGGATTCAGGTCTGATATTGAGATCTTTAATCCATTTTCATCTGATTTTTTGTGCATGATGGTAAACAGGGGTCCAAATTCATTTTTTTACATGTAGCTGCCCAGTTTTCCCAGAACCACTTGTTGAAGAGGCTTTCCCTTGCTCCATTTCATACTATTTGCTCCTTTTTTGAAGATTAAATGATCATGTATTTGACCCTGGGTGTCAGGATACTCAACTCTATTCCATAGTTCCACAAGCCACAAGCCTGTTTTTATTCCAATACCATGCTATTTTAATTACTACCACTTTGTAGTACAGTTTGAGTTAGGAAGGGTTGTTCCCTCCCATCTTCTTTTTCCCAAGGATTGCTTTCACTATTCATGGGCATTTATTATTCCATGCAAATTTCAGGAGTATTTGGTCAATTTCTTTGAAGATTGTCAATGGTATTCTTATAGGGACCACATTGAATCAATGCAAAGCTCTAGGGTGTATCATCATTTTGACAACTTTGATTTTCCTGATCCATGAGCAGGGAATATGTTTCCATTTCCTTGTGTCCTTTTATTTCTTGAGCAGGGTTTTATAGTTTTCTTTGTACACATCCTTTATATTCTTCATTAATCTGATTGCTAGGTATTTGATTTTCTGTGGCACAATTATGAATGGGATCATTTTCTTAAAATCCCTTTCTTCTCTTTCATTATTTGTATATAAGAAAGCCATTGACTTTTGGGTATTGGTTTTGTATCCTGCCACTCTACTTTAAGTATCTATTGTTTCTAGGAGTTTTTTTGGTAGAGAGTTAAGGGTTCTCTAGGTATAATATGTCATCTGAAAATAGTGATAGCTTGACTTCTTCCTTGCCTATCTGGATGCCCTTAACGTCCTTTTCTTCTCTGATTGCTATGGCAAGTACTTCCAGTACTATATTGAATAGAAGTGGTGAGAGTGGGCAACCTTGTCTAGCCCCTGATCTTAGGGGAAGGCTTTCAGTTTTTCCCCATTGAGGATGATACTCGCTGTGGGCTTTTGATAGATGGTTTCGACTATATTGAGGAAGGTTCCTTCAATTCCCATTTTCTAGGGTATTTATCGTGAACGGGTGCTGTATCTTATCAAATGCTTTCTCTAAATCTATTGATATGATCATATTGTTTTTTTCTCTTATTGATATGATGTATTATGTTGATTGATTTGTGAATGTTGAACCATCCTGGCATTCCTGAGATGAATCTTACTTGGTCATGATGTATAATCTTTTTGATGAGTCTTTTGATTCTGTTTGCTAGTATTTTGCTGAAGATCTTAGAATCTGTGTTCATCAAGGAGATTGGTCTTTAGTTTTCTTTGCTGTTGTTGTTGTTGTTGTTGTTGTTGTTTGTTGTCTCTGCCAACTTTGGGTACCAGGGTGATATTTGCCTCATAGAACCTATTTGGGAGTGTTTATGTTTCTTATATTTCCTGGAACAGCTTGAAAAGGACTGGCAGTAAAGTCCTCCTTTAAAGGTTTGGTAGAATTTGGGCCAGAGCAATAGTCCAAAGGGTAGGGTGTTTGCCTTTCACGCTGCCAACCTAGGTTCGATCCCCAGCATCCCATATGGTCCCCTGTGCACCGCCAGGAATAATTCCTGAGTGCAGAGTCAGGGAGTAACCCCTGAGCATTGCCAGGTATGACCCAAAAAAGCAAAAAAATAAAATAAAATAAAGTTTTGATAGAATTCACTAGTGAATCCATCTGGACCTGGGCTCATGAGGCGCCCGAGAGGCATGGCGGGTTCTAGCCCTGGCCTGCCACCACAGCAGAGCCTCTCAACAAACCAGATGACTCCCCGACTCCACGGGGGTCAACGTTTCCACATCCAGACTTCCCTCTCATCACAACTCCACCCAGCAGACCAGACTATCACAGCCTGGATCGCCGCCACCCACCCTGCAGCAGTTTTTTTTTTTTTCAATCCGGCCCAGGTATGCTGAACCAGAGACTCTCAGGTATGGGGCAGAGCTGCTACTTGCTCTCCCTGTGCCCAGCCACTTGTGAGGCACCGGGAGGCATAGCGGGTTCTAGCCCTGGCCTCCCACCCCAGCAGAGCCTCTCAACAAGCCAGACGACCCCCGACTCCATGGGGGGCCAACGTTTTCCACATCCAGACTTCCCTCTCGTCACAACTCCACCAAGCAAACCAAACTATCACAGCCCGGCTCACGCAGCCGATAAATGCTTTATTTAGAGGTGACTACAAGAGTATGCCACCGGGCCGCAACCAAGCTGCTCATGTCGTATTTGATATGCCAAATACCAGTAACATTTATATTAGGTCATTCCCATGACCTAATATAATGGTCTGAGGCTCTTTATGTTCCTGGAGCAAGCAGATGCCCTGGTTCTACTAGCTTGAGACAGGACATATGGAGATATTACTGTTGCCCGCTCTAGCAAATAGATGATGAACGGGAAGATAGTGATAGTGATAGTGATAGTGATACTCAGGACTAAAATAACTGCCCAACTTCCCGATCAGATTCTAATCACTAACTCTGTCAATAAGTTTACTTCCACACCTCCACTTTTTCCTGTGCCTCCAAAATCTTTTTTTTTTTTTTTTTTTTTGCTTTTTGGGTCACACCCGGCAATGCTCAGGGGTTTCTCCTGGCTCTGCACTCAGGAATTACTCCTGGCGGTGCTCAGGGGACCATATGGGATGCCGGGGGATCGAACCCTGGCCGGCATGGGCCAGCCTCATGCAAGGCAAGCGCCCTACCCACTGGGCTATCGCTCCGGCCCCAAAATTCTTATACTCAAAAAGCTCAGACCCATTAGAGGTGGCAAGAAGGAAAGAAAATTTTTACATACAACAGGCTCAAACCCGCTGTCACGAAAGAGCAAGAAAAATTTCAAGCCAGTATATAAGCATTGGTTATAGCTATCAACAACTTATTTTTACTATTACTATTACACTAAGCTATATAACATGAAATGTTGTTGCCCAGAGTTGTACTAAAGATATATTGATGAAATATAAAACTAGCCCATTAACTTTTAAGGATTTTCTTCTCCAAATTCCTTATGGAATGTGAAAATTAATTAAGCTCTGCAGCCATAAACTGAAGACAATCAGACAGAATTAGTGGAAGAGCCACTATGACATTCAGGAGTCAGAAAATCACAAAATAAAGAGTATTTCCAATATTAGAAGAGCACATAAACATTTTATTATAAAATCACAACACATTCATCCAAATGACTTAATAAAAGCTGCTTCCTGCTTCTCAATACTTTTTTTTTTGGTTTTGTTTAAGTCAGAAAGAGCTCTCAGGGCAGTACCAGGTTTCCAGGCCTTCCATTCCCTGCTACTGACTCAACTGGTAATTAAGAAAATGTGCTTACTCAATTTTTTAAACCAATTCTTTATAATGGGTAACAATAATAGCAATAATGCTTTTTATTTGGTTAGCAGTTAAAAGGCTGATTCAGTTTTTCAATGAACCTGGTCTTAGATGTCAGCTCTGTAATGTAACATCAAATTATTTAACCTCTCCAAATCTTGTCTTCAAAATGGGGGTACAATGACTTTCTCACAAGATCATTGGAAAAGTCACTTAAGGTACTGCTCTTGGTAGAATGTCTGGCATCCAGGAATGAATGAATATTCTATGAAGGGTAACTATTATTTGAAGGTGTTTATGAAATAGGAAAAATGTTAATCGGGATTTAAGGTCTGGGTTTCTTGGGAGAGCAAGGATTGGCTTGGTTGCTATCTGTGATATCTTTCAGTATCTCATCCATCAAAATCCCTTGTGCATGTTGTAGGCCATTAACACATATGGTTCTGGCTCTGCTGCGTGAATGCGGATGGATTGCTCAATAGAAATTGCTGTGTTTTTATGTTTTAAGTGCTATTTTTTCCCTGAGGCTTTCAGCATGTCACTCGATTTCAAAAACAAGTTTCTCAGATGTTTAGAAAACCATGTGCTGAGATTCACTGTCAGGAATTCTGTTTATCCGTGAAAAGGTCATCAGCCTGGAGAGCATCTTACTTTATTCCAGGCTGGTATACATAACTATGAAGAGTTGGTGCTTAATGGTGCTTATTGCCAAGCTGTCTTGATATTAGAGTGCCTTTCACCATTAGTTCATAGGATTAACAGGTCTGATAATAATATGTGGCATAGAAAAGTATATTTGGTTCCCTGAATTGTTTTTAGGGAGTGTCACAGGACCTGTAGGTAAAACATTAAAGCAGATATTTGTGATTCTATCAGGATGGATGTAATTTTGCATTTTGGTCTCTTGGTTTCTATTACCAAGGCTGCCTTTTGCTTCCTAATTCATAATCCTGCCAAACTTAATGTTAGGTTAAAGAATGATTCCAAGTCGCCCTCCCGCCCGGGTGCAGGGAGAAGCTGCTTTCACAGGTAGACTTGCCATGACCTTACTGAAGAAACTGTGAAATTAATTACCCTAGTTCTCTCTCAGTTCTTTGTTTCCCTATGCATACAGCAAACCGAAATGTGAGTTACTGTTAAAGCACTGTAGCCCAGCTCTGATGGTCTATGATTCTACTAGCATCTTTCCTTCTCAAATGTAATGCTTTGTCAAGTATTTCATTTCTCTGATGATGAATGCTATGAAATAGAATTAACAACTGCTACCTAGAAAATATAATTAAGCTTGTATATTATTTTCTCTAGTACACAGTGGATTTTAATTTTATTCATAATTACTAACTTCGGGCTTCAAATATCGGTGGATTAAGTAGGACTATTGCACCATTTTATAGTCTATTCTTGTCACACTAATAAAATAATGAAATTCCACCCACACAGATGATAAGCCTCATTCTATCAGTGGGACATGTAATTAGCAAATTAAAAAAGTTGGACATAGACTTATATTCCTGAGTTCTGTTCTCATTTAGGAAAAGATAGAGTCCCCTATTACAATATGGTGCTGAAAAAATAAAAGTTTCTACCTTTTATGATTATATTTTATTTTGAATTTTTTTAATATAAAAGCCTGGTTTTAATACTCAATTTGCTAAATATTTTGTTAATAAAATTTTCAAAAATAGAAGTATAAATACACATATATGCATGAATTTTTCTCACCTATAAACATTAGCTTATATCCAGTCTTTTCTAGTAGAAAAGAAATAGAAATATTGTGATTTAAAACTGTTTTTAATTCGCCCAACCCTTATTTTAAAAAATTGTTCTTTAAAAAAAAAAAGTTACTATCTATAGCCTCATTTCTCTAAAAGACTTGTAATAACAGGAGATAGAAATCAAATTTCCAAAGCAGTATTTAAGAAAATAGAGGGGGTCTGGAGAACGAATAGAGAGGATAAGGCAATTGCCTTACATGCAGCCAACCTGGGTTCAATCCCTGCCACCACATGTTCCCCTAAACTCCAGTAGAAGTGAAACTTGATCATGGATCCAGAAGTAATCCCCTGAGCACTGAGGCACACCTATCAAAAACAAAAGACGGGAAAACAAAAAAAAGCAAAAGAATACAAAAGTTCAGAGGGAGGACTAGACTCAGTTTCTTAAGGAATACATTTATTATCCAAAGATCTGGCCAATTCCATAAAGCAAAAATGAACTGTGGCTGAGAAGACATACTGGGTCCTATGAACTGAGGTTCAAGTTTCTCTCTGACTCTTCTAGCGGTGTGCCATTGGCATCACTTAAATCTTCGCAAATTTCCAGTTTTTTGATTTGCTTAATGGTCAATTATCCCTTTTTCATGTGATTTATGCAAAAAATTAAATAAAAATGCATATAACAAGATGACATACATGATCACCTAAAATTATAGCAGTTATTAATATTTTTTATGCCCTTGGGCTACACTAGCACGCGACAGGACATATGGAGATGTTACTGGTGCCTGCTCAGGTAAATCGATGAACAACAGGAGACAAGTGATACAAGTGCTTTGTACAAGTAATGACTATTTCTATTATCATTATTATTAAATCAGATTAATTGTGACCTGAGTGGTGAGTGTATACCACAGTTTTGGAATGATTTGGCCATTCAAACAGCTGCATTAGTTTTCCTCAGATGGTCCTCAATGCCCAGAGAAAGAGAAATGAGCTCAGAGGTGTAAAGAAAACAGACAGCAACAGAGGCCTCTGTAGAATCACAAATCATTCCCTGTGGCCTTGCCCAAGACTGCATTACTTCCCATTATGCTTGTGTGTGCCCTTGGGCTTTTATTCCATTCTATTTACATGCCAGCCTTCTGAACTTCCTTTGCAGCTCTTCTGTATGACTCATCATAACATTCAACTTCAGCAGCAGAGAAGTTGGATGATTCCCATTCAATGTCTGCTCTTATAGTACAAACAAGATGGGAGTTAGGAATTAGAACTCCAGTGATGAGAAGGGTAAACTCGTAACACACACACACACACACACACACACACACACACACACACACACACACTGTAAAGTCAACTTAGTGGAATAATATCTAGTAATTTTCTTTTATAGAATAGAATAGAAAATATAAGCCCCAACTCCACAAAATCAACAAAAATTATTTAATTTCATTATATTTTCATTTCAGGGGCTGAAAAGGTAATACAGGAAATAAAGCACTTAATTTGCATGCAGCTTCAGAGACCTAGACCTTGATATGAAACCCTGGCATTACCTATGGTCCCCTGAGCACTTTGGTGTGAATTCAAGTTCTGCCAAAAAAAGAGAGAAACATTTATTTCAGCTACCTATAAGTGTGTGTGTGTGTGTGTTCTATGTGTGTAAGCTGAATTGTAATATACGTTGTATAACTTTGTTCTCATCTGGAATAAAAACCATTATAGTCCATTTTTTCCAGAAAGGCTGTGGTTCAATAACTCCAAAATCTGTACAATTGGTGATGGGTGTTGTGTTGGAATTTGGTGCATGGCAAACAATCAATAACAGTATTGTAAATTACAGAACCTCAATTTTAAAAAGAATATTAAATTTTAAAAAATTTAGTCTGTAGAATTATACTCTAAAATTACATTGGGTAGGGCATTTGCATATTTATTACGCACCCGGGTCCCCTGAGCACAGAGCCAGGAGTAACCCCTGAGCATTGCCGAGTGTGACCGCAAAAAAGAAAAAAAATTGTTAACTGAGGCTTTTATTTTATTGAAACAATTCTTTTTTTTCTCAATAATAAAAATTAAGGGGCCAGAGTGTAAGTTCAATGAGTAAGGTGCTTGCTTTGCATGCAGCTGACCTGCAGTCAGTCCCCAGTATCCTTGACGGTCCCCAGAGGACCACCAGGAGGGACTCTTCAGTGCAGAATTAGGAGGAACACCAGAGCATCACTAAGCGTGGCCCAGAAAGCAAAAATAAATACATATAGAAATAAGGAAGGGAAGGAAATAAAAAGAAAATGCATTAAGGATCATCAATGCTATCGCTGGCACACACGAGTGTGAACACAATCCCCAGTGAGCACGAAAGCCCACCACTTGTTTTCCTCAACTAAAGAGTATGACTGACCTCCAGTGAGCACTTGATCCAGCCCACAGCAAAAGGAGTGCAAACCACTGTAAGCACCATGGCTGGATGTGGGAACACTGTCACCTGATGGGCAGAGCCCCAGCGAGCCCCACAGTTAAAATGGCACACACACCATAGCCAGATATGTTACTGCAACAACAATAACTACAACAAAGGGAAAGAGAGAGGGGGAGGCAATACACTAAAAAAACAGAAATATCTTCATCAGTAAATAAATATGTTAAGAGAACAGGGGCTGTACATGCCTGCCATAGATGCTAGGTTAATCCCGGAACCACATAAGACCTTCTGAGTGCTGGGAGTGTGACCCCCCCCCCCCCCAAAGAAGAAATATACATTAGTTCTAATCCTAATCCCCTAAGAAGGTTGAGAGGTTAATGCTATGAGGACATAGGGACTTGAGCATCCTTGTAACGCTATGAGTTAGATCACAGGACATGCTTGAAGCACTGACCACTAAGCCACAATCTTTGGGGTCTCTGACCCATCTCCTCACTTAGTGAAGTCATCCACCATGTGTGTAGGGTTTCATCCATGGGAACCAGGCTGGCTGGCAAAGTCATGGAAAACTAGTGGGAAGGAGAACCCCCAGGGGAGTGGCATAGTACAGTATTGTGAGGACAATTTACCTCTCATCAGTCAGGACCTCAGTGTCAATAAGGCAATCCCCAGCTCAGCATCCTCTTCTTGTTCCCTTTGTTATTATGTGGTGGGCTAGTACTGAGGTGACTGGTATTATTTAGCTACTGTTGTAAGTTATTTTCCATATGAATGATGTACTAATAATTTGAACAAGTGCCCTGGGAGAGTTTTACAATTGAAACAATTTTTAAATCAAAGAAATAAACACTGTAAAAAATACAGAGCTTTTTAAGCAGCTTTCAAGGCTTGTTGCAATTACTCAAGGGCTTCTGAATGAAGTGCCATTATCATTGTACCAAATATGAGTCACATATACTGTAGCTACCATTTCAGAAAAATAAAAACAATATGATGTATCTTTCCTTATGTGCACTGACAAAATTCTTTGTTTTATGAATTTTTGAATACCAATAGGGCAATCATTACTTTCAAATCTAAATTCTCGACATTTTCCAAGTTAAATTTGGTCTGGTCCTTGAAACTTCTTATAAATCCAAGCACATTTTAGCCAGTTCTTCATATTTTGATGTCAAAATAAAATTCAAAATAAAACATCTTGACTCTCTCAAACAATGCCCAAGTCCTTGAAACAGACTTGAGGCTGCAGAGATATTCGGTGAGTAGGCATTTGCCTTGGATGCGGCTGTCCTGGGTTCAATCCCTAGTATCTCTCTATGACCCCCAGAGCAGCACCAAGAGTAATTCCTGAGTACAGAGCCTGGAGTAACCTTTAGGTATCACAGGGGTATGAACTTCCCTCAACCCCACCTTCACATACGACAAAGAAGGAAAAGTACCCTAACTATATCCCATCATAGTTGAGAAGAGTTACTGTCTTCCAGTCCCACTATTGCCCATCAAATTGACATTATCTCCAGTTTTATAGGATTTATAAAGTATAACACTCTCCGGCTGTCCATCTCAAGCATACATGCACAATTGCATCAGCTGTAAGCTAGCATGTACACATGTTCTCTTCAATCCTTGAAATCCTTGAGCCCAGGAGTCCATTTTGGTAATACATATGTGTTTATTATGTTAATGTCCTGCCACTCTATTGTAACTTATCAAAGATGGAATTTCTCCATTCTTTTATCAATCTGTAGTAAAATGAATCAAAATACTTGGAACTAAAGTTACGTGCAAAAATAGGCATTTAAGGCAGGAACAAAACAGACATTCTACTGCTCAAATGAAGGCGGAACAGCAGGGATGCTCAAGTCCCAGTGTCCTGAGCTCTGGAGCACATTCAGCTGTCAATTCAAAAGAGCACTGCTGTAAGCATTACCTTTCTTGAGTATTTATTATGTTCAGGTATCATGCCAAGTGCTTTCTATATATAATCTCGTGCAACACCCGTAAAAGTCTTGCCCAAGGATTAAAGAAGATGCTTTCCTGAAAATTCTATATCCTGAAGGATAGAGAGAGATCAAGAAAGATCTCTCCACATAGGAGATATAAAAAGTATAGTATCACTGTCTTCCCGTTCATCATCGATTGAATCGAGAGGGCACCAGTAGCATCTCCATATGTGCTGTCTCATGCTAGAAGAGCCCAAGGGCACCTGCTTGCTCCAGGAACATAAAGAGCCTCAAACCATTCCATCAGGTCATGGGAATGAGGTCTAAAA
>JAJIBD010024365.1:0-27473 GCA_021461705.1 Cryptotis parvus
AAATTGAGAGCAAAAGTCAGCAAACCGGAAGCTAAAACAATTACTGGGACAAACTAAACTATTCAGAAGCTCAGAAGCTTCTTTTCATAGACTTGGGCTTCTTACTGATACCTGACTTTTTACCTTAACTACCATCTTTTTTATTTTTTTTTTTTTTTGTCATTTTATTTTATTTTATTTTTTAAAGTATTTTACTATACCACTGTGAGATATACAATTACAAAGATATAAAATTAAAAAGTTCATATTTGGGTTTTGGTCATACACTGTTCCAGCACCCATCCCTCCACCAATGCCCATCTCCCACCACCAACTACCTGGTTCCCTCCCTCCACCCCTAGCCCGCCCCCATGGCAGGTTCTTTATTTCTTTCCCTTTCTCTCTCTCTCTTTTCCTTCCCTTCCAGACTATAGATTACAGAACATACATTAAAGGGTTGTTATGTGTATCTTTTTGCCTCTATTTAATGCTCAGTTCTAGGTTGGTATTAATACCCTCAACAATTGTTAGCACACTGTTCCATTTTCTGTCTTACATAGCCTCTGATTCCCACACGTTTGTGATAATTTCCACCTTTGACAAGACGTCCTGATACAAGGTCATGTTTCACTTGACCTTGGATTTTTGGTATCATAATATGTACATATATATGTTATGCAAATAAATGCAGTCATTCTGTATCTGTCTCTCTCCTTCTGGCTAATTTCACTCAACATAATGTTCTCCATGTCCATCCATTTATAGGCAAATTTTATAACTTCATTTTTCCTAACAGCTGCATAGTATTCCATTGTGTAGATGTACCAAAGATTCTTTATCCAATTTGAGGGCACTCTGGTTGTTTCCAGATTTTGGCTATTGTGAATAATGCTGCTATGAACATAAAAGTAGGGATGGTGTTTCTGCTGCATATTTCTGGCTTCCCAGAGTATATTCCCAGGAGTGGTATGGCTGGGTCAAATGGGAGTTCAATTTCTAGTCTTTGGAGGAATGTCCATATTCATTTTTTATTTTATTTTTTTTTTTGCTTTTTGGGTCACACCCGGCAATGCTCAGGGGTTACTCCTGACTCTGCACTCAGGAATTACTCCTGGCAGTGCTGGGATGCTGCGAACCCGGCCGCGTGTAAGGCTAACGCCCTTCCCGCTGGACTATTGCTCCGGCCCCTACCATCTTTTTTAAAAAACATTATTAAAGTGTAATGAATTGCATAATCATAGTTGAGGTTTAGAATACAATGTTCGGCGCCAATCCCTCCCCCCCAGTATCAACTTCCCTCCAACCAAGTTCCCATGCTCTCTCTTCCACACTCCCTCTCCCATCCCCACCCACAGTCTGACACCTTGACAGGCACCTTTTTTAAGTTTTGTTGTTAAAGTTTGAGTCTCATGATTTCGGTGATGTTGATTGTGTGGTTTGGATATTTAACTCTCTCATTTCTTAACACTACTCATGTATACTTGAATCCCCTGATTTTGCCTCACTTTGCTTCACATCTGTCTCTTCTCCCTACATCCACTCAATTTAATTCATTCTCCTGACAATACTCTGGGGCCAAATAAGATCTAGGCATTCCCCTTTTAGCGTTCCTTCTTCCAATTATTCTATATACCACATATAATTGATATTCAGCATTTATTCTTCTTCTGGCTGACTTCCCTTGACCTGGTATCCTTCCTACCTTCTTAAAGTCTTCAGGGGATAACTGGGTGTCAGGGAGCCACTGGGGTCCCCAACAATACCAGGGAAGTGAGTTCCCTTCTACCTCTGAAGCTGGAGGGAATGGATGAAAACTCAGGAATCGGTTCAGTTTTAAAAGGCTTTACTATCACAGGTTCTCCATCAGAATAATTCACTTTGGCATTACCTTAAGAGTCAGAGACATGTTAGTTTGCCTAGAGGCGCATTGGCATGTCTCTGAATTAGGAGAATTGATAACATTATGGTTTGATGCAATGTAGCCAAGTACTCTTGGGATATCTACATGTATGTCCCATGCAGGGACCCGTGGGAACAGAATATTGATCTGGGACAAGCGAGATTCATGATGTTGTTTTTTTTTTTTGCTTTTTTGGGTCACTCCCAGCGATGCTCAGGGGTTACTCCTGGCTCTGCACTCAGGAATTACTCCTGGCAGTGCTTGGGGGACCATATGGGATGCCGGGGATTGAACCCAGGCTGGCACAGGCCAGCCGCATGCAAGGAAACACCCTACCAGCTGGGCTATCCCTCCAGCCCCAGATAAAAATATTTATGCCATATAAAATTATGAGATCAGTCCAATTCTGCCCAAACTCGCATTGTGTCTACTCCGAGATTCCCCAAAGACGGGACCAGCTCTCCATATAGCTGGAGGATAGGGTTCAGTAGGGTGTGTCACCCAATAATTGAGCATAGAGGAGTTGCAGAGATTATGAGTAAAATACTTGTATCACTTGTCTTCCTGTTGTTCATCTGATTTGCTCGAGCGGGCACCAGTAATATCCCATGCATGCTGTCATGTGCTAGTATAGCGCAAGGGAATCTGCTTGCTCCAGGGACACGAAGAGACTCAAACCATTCCTTCAGGTCATGGGAATCACTATCACTGTTCAGCATCACTATCTTCCCATTCATCATCAATTTACTTGAGTGGGCTCCAGTAACATCTCCATATGTCCTGTCTCATGCTAGTAGAGCCTAAGGGCATCTGCTCGCTCCAGGAACATAAAGAGCCTCAAACCATTATATTAGGTCATGGGGATGAACTAACATAATTGTTACTGGTATTTAGCATATCAAATATGACATGGGCAGCTTTCTCATGACTATAGTGGTTCCTGCCTCAGAGATAGTGTGTGTGTGTGTGTCTGTGTGTATTGCAGAAGATTCATGTATTCAAGACAAGTATTCTACAACAAAGCTAGATTATCAACATATCTACCTTGTTCAGCATGGATGTTGGGAATTACCATATACCCTTTTAAAGACAAATACTTTATTACATTAAAATATTGAGATGATGCAGATTTTTTCTCCTATTGAGAATATCATACCTGTCACAAGATAGAAATTTGTGCAGCTACACATATACCCTATAATACTACTCAGATTCTCTCTCTTTTTCTATTTATTCCTAGGAGCTTATTTTATTTAAAGATGTCTTAGATAATTTTTTAAAAACTGGAATTTAAGTTGAAGAAAGTAGGATTTGGAAGTCAATATATCATAATTTTCTGCTATCTTCTTTCCTTCCCAACTAGCCCTCAATAATATCTCGGTTGAAGTCAGCCAGCATTTGTTCCGCTTGGCTAATGTTTGGTGTTATTAGAATGATGTCATTGGTGAAGCGGACATGGTGTAGATGTGACCATCTATCTTCAATCCCATTCCTTCCCATTCTAATTGTCGCATTACATTCTCGAGGGTGGCACTGAAAATTTTGGTGAAATGGTATCACCCTGCCGAACCCCTCTTTTGACATCAATGATCACTTCCTTGTAGAGTGGTGAGATCCTGGTGGTGAATTTTAATACAACTCACGAAGAATCTTGATGTATTGAGTTTGAATGTCCTGTTTGGCTAGGGCTTCAATGATCACTTCAGATTCAACAGAATTAAAGGCTTTCTTTAAATCAATGAACAAGAGAAAGAGTGGCATCTTGAACTCCCTAGAAACCTCAATGAGTTTGGGTACCATGTGGATATGGTCAATTGTGCTGAATCCTTTTCGGAAGAGGCTTGTTCACATGGTTACCTTCATCTAATGTTCTGCCAATCCTGTTCAGGATGAGTAGAGTGAACAGCTTGTAGATGATGGACAACAGGTAGATGGGGCGATAGTTGCCAATGTTGTGGATGTCTCCCATCTTGAACAGTAGAACTGTCCTGCTGGGTTTCCATTGGGAGGGCACCTTGCATTCATACGGGTAGCATG
Source organism: Cryptotis parvus (assembly GCA_021461705.1). Lineage (NCBI taxonomy): Eukaryota > Metazoa > Chordata > Mammalia > Eulipotyphla > Soricidae > Cryptotis > Cryptotis parvus. Next base: position 3,917 of record JAJIBD010024365.1, read on the forward strand.
TGAAGAGCCAAGCAGGTGTATTGATGAGTACTGACGGCAGATTCTTCAGGTGTTCAGGTCTGACTTTGTCTGAGCCTGGTGCTGTTCCCTTCTTTACTGATGAAATAACATGTTGGATTTCAGAAGGGAGAACGTTGGGAATGACATATCCATCCTGTGGAATTTGGTATGTGGTCAGGTGGAAGTGACTATCAAAAAGATCTGAGTAGAAGTCATGGATAATCTTCCCTATTGCCTTTCTAGAAGATGTGATAGATCCATCGAAGGGCAGTCATTTTGAAAGTCTTATAGTTGGCGAAGGGCAGGCGGGCGTTGCAAATGCTTTTCCTGGCTTCTGCTGCATCTTCCAGTATTTCTGCTCTTCTCTCTTTGAGGTCTTCCTTTATTGCTTCTCTGCACTGCATTTCAAGCTTGGACATTGGCATTTCGTCACCTGAGGCATGCACCTTGCCACATTGGTGAATGAGCTTGAGAGATTTTTGAAGACAGGAGTTCTTTTGTGTCTTTCTCTCTCTTGGCATTCTTCACACAATCATGGAGGTGCTGACCCAGCTGGTTGTATTCTTCATGGATGTCGTCAATGATGGTATCTTCCCATGTTGCCACAATGGTGCCAAAGAGTTCCCAGTTGGTGGTTGTTCTGGGAATTCTCTTCTTAAACTACGCAGCCTTTTCTCCCCATTGTGTGAAGTAGAATTTTGCACAAAGGAGACGGTGGCCCCATCCTGTCTGGAATTTGGGGACGACAGCAACATTGGTCAGGCAAAACCGTCAATTGAAGATGATGTGGTCAATTTCATTGTAGAACTGTCTGTCAGGAGATTCCCATGTCCAACATATCGATTCAGCCTTCTGGAACTGTGAGTTCCCATGAATGGTCTTGGTGGACATGATGAACTCAGATAGTCTCTCACCCTGTTCGTTCCATTCTAGACCATGGTTCCCAATGTGGAGTTCTTTGTCTGATATTCTTGGTCCTATCTTGGCATTAAAATCACTATGATCTTGTAGAAGGTGTTATCTTTTTAATAGAATTCCTACAGTTCCATGTAGAATTTATCAATTTCTTCTTCCTTGTATGTGGAGGTTGGTGCATAGGTAACGAAGATAGAAATTGATGGCAGTGGGCCACATCTCTTCAAGTGTAATTGTCCTATCCAGTTTTTTAGGCATTCAAATGAATCAATGTTCATGGTCATGTTCGTGTTGACAAGGACACAACACCACTGACGCCTCTTTCGTCCGCATGTTTCAAGGAACAGTTTTTCTCTGGTGTCAAAAACAGTGTGATGCGATTGGTGCCTCCTTGTCTCAGTCAGACCATTGTATGAATACAATTTCATACTTTATCTTTTGCGCTTGCACCATCAGGTCCTCAATATATGCTTCTGATGCCAGTGTATGTTCATTGAAAGGACAGTCATTTTAGTCCTTCGTTTTGGCAGCCTAGTTTGGCCCTGAAATTTTATCAGGTACTCCTTGTTCGTCGCTTCTTAGTGCTGCCATATTAAGGCTCTTTCAGGGTCAGGAAGATAAACATATATATATATATATATATATATATATGTATGTATGTATATATATATATGTTTATCTTCAGGGTCAGGAAGATAAACATATATATATATAAAACCAAACATATATATACATATATATGTTTGGTTTTATATATATATGTATATATATGTATATACATATATATTTTTAAAACTTTGATATGTGCTTCATATATTTATGCTATTCACATAGGAAAGTCTCATAAAATTTAAAGATAAACTTATATATATCAGTATATACATAATACATATATAGTACTCTACACTCTTTGTTTAATAAAACAGGAAGAGTTTACCTCTAAAATCTCCAAACTTTCTCCTGGTTAAATGACTTTATAAGCTGCAAAGTTCCTTTTGTTGCATTTGCTTAAGAATCAAATTCCACCTGATTTCAACTTTTCATCATGAAAATGATGAAAAGAAATTATCTCTTTCATCTATATGATTATAAGGATTAACTTAGCAATACGTACAATGTGCTGCAGCCAAAAAGATTTCTCTGAAATGCCCACCTGGCATTCCCAGTGCTCAACAAACATTAATGGTATCTTTTCTCCTTCTCTTTTAATTTCAGCCACAAAAGAAAATACCATCTATTGTACAACTATCTCATTAAGGTAAAATGAGATTCTCTGTTTACAAAGCACCTCTCTTCCTAAGAAAGTAACCAAAGTCACAGGGCTGTGCAAAATACAAACAGCACTTGTATAGGTGATGGAGAGCTGAAGTCAGTTCAATAAATCATGAAATAATATAAAGTTTAACAAGAAGAGTTTAATTGGAAACTGCAGTACCTCCATCTGTTCTAACATCTTTTATTGAGTGCTGATTATTATTGCCTGAGGTAGATAAGCTTTTAGACTAATTTGAATGAAGTGAGGTGTGACATTAATTGTTACATTTGGACTCCTACCAGATAGAAATTTGTGCAGCTACACATATAGCATATAACACCTTTTAGATGACCTCTCTTTTTTTCTATTTCCAGGAGATCATTTTACTTAGGGACTTCCTAGATGATATTAAAAATAAAGTTTTTTTAATTTATTTCAATTTATTTCACAATGTAAGATGTTCCCCTTGATTTTGTTTCACACAAGAAAAGAGGACAGAGCCCTAGGGGTCAAGTGCAGGGCCGGATGCAGATCGTTTTACCTTCCCAGTCTCAAGGCTACGCCATTCTGCCAATAAATACATTCTGAAAATAGCATATTTGACTGGGGATGGGGGGGAAAGATGGGGAGGTGGGAGGGTAACTCTTTGGAGGAACTGAGCTCCAAAAACAAAATTAAATTCAGAGGAGGGATAAAATGAACAACACTTAGAAAGTAAAAGTTCAGGCACAATTCTCTACTAGGAAAAGCTGTCCTTCATATTTAGCACAAAATAGGTTCATAGAGGTTAAATGGAGGACACAGCTAGCGAATGGGTCAGTAGAGATTCGAACTAAGCTGTTAATTTCTTTTTCTTTAAAACATAGCTCATTTTGTCAGTCCTTGCTTTATGAGCAAAAATTCTCAGGGAACAGTCTCTTAGCATTTTCTCCTTTTTATCCTTTTGACTGCTCTTCCCATTTTTCTGATCTCGTATTTTCCCACAGACATATATTTTAGGAGAGTAAAGACTTTAAAATGAATTTACATGAAAATAGAAAACGCAAAAAGAGGATAGTGTTTAGAATCTTCAGGGAGTTACAAACCTGTGTCTGATTCCAAGGGCAGCATTCTCAGAATTCTTTCAGAATTTCAATGATGTCATTACTTCTTTGATTTATAAGTTCCTTAAGGACAGAAGTGGTGTCTAAAGTTCTTCGCATCCCCAGCATCTATAAGAGTTTTTATAAATAAACATTTATTATTGATAGGAAAAGCACATAAGCATATGCACACCTGTACATGCATACATATTTCTTACTTAGAGATTATTAAGTGATAGTGTAAGTTCAAAAATGGATTTATTCCTGAGCTTGTGGATTCTTGAGAACTATATGAAAGATTTTCATAGAAACTTAAGAAGTTAAAGTTTTCTATATAGTGCAACTAGATGGCTCTGGGTCCTTCACCACTGTTGAGGCCTCTCCTTTTAACATGCATTACATCACTCATCAGGTTTAGTATAAGATGTCTTAAGTGCCATCCCTTGCCATCTTCTGACCTCTAGCATATGATGACCTGGATTTTTCGCTACGCTAACCTCTATGCAGTGAATGCTTTCCAAGTCTGGAATCTGCAGCCAGAGCTCTGTCACTTGTGTCCCCCTGATGGGGCTTACTGATCTGTAATCTGTCGCTGAGTCTCTCTGGACTGTATCCAGCAACATCTTGTCCCCTCAGCTTTCCTTAGTCTATGGCCATAGTCATGTGTGGGTGAGATGCCTACCATCCAGCTGTCTGTCTGGGTATAGGTGAGGGGGCAAAGAAAGTGCTGCCTCACTAGGGAGTGCTTTTTATCTGCTGCTGTCTCCCACTTAGCCGTCCCATTACCTATTTTGACTGAATCTTTCTGGCTTGCAAGATGTAAAATTACCAATTAAATTAACTAGGTCACCTGGTGCTCTACACTTACACTCTATGGTAGCATTAGTTAAGTCCTTTTTCTTTTTTTAAATGAGATCTGTTGAGATGTCTATAATAAGATGTCACTTATTATATGGTGAGTTTCAAAAAATCAGATTAGGAGCACCAGGTTTTAGAAAAAGAAATGAGAAGAATTATAAATGTTAGTTGGGGTCAATAGGTAGGGTAAAATTAGGATATGATGGTGTTAAGCAGGGTAAGAAAAGATTTTAGAGAAAGAATATATATATACATATGGTCAAAAAAAATATTCATTCGTCAAAACCCACGTTAAGGTAAAAAATGATTTATAAAAGTAAATGTCAAAAAATTTAAGCAAGAAAGATGACAGTAATCTAAAGGAACAAACTGATATTAAAGCACGCTGATTATAATGATTATAACTTGATTAAATCTTCTGTGACTACAGTTTAGTTCACTGATATGACACCTAAAATATCTTATCTGTCATTTGGTTTTCATAGAAAGTATCACTGTCCTGAATGCAGGTGCTAAAAAATAAACAAAAATCATGGATTTTCAGAGAAACATTATTCTAACTAAACATTCTTTTTACCTCTGGAAGCAACCAGAGTGCCCGAAAATCGATGACTGGATAAAGAAGCTTTGGTACATCTACACAATGGAATACTATACAGCTGTTAGGAAAAATGAAGTTATAAAATTTACCTATAAATGGATGGACATGGAGAAGATTATGTTGAGCGAAATTAGCCAGAAGGAGAGAGACAGATACAGAATGACTGCATTTATTTGCATGGCATAAATATATATGTACATATTATGATACCAATATCCAAGGTCAAGTGAAACATATATCAGGAGGTCTTGTCAAAGGTGGAAATTATCACAAACGTGTGGGAGTCAGGAGGTTAGGTAAGACAGAAAATGGAACAGGGTGCTAATAATTGTCGAGGGTACTAATGCCAACCTAGAACTGAGCATTAAATAGAGGCAAAAGGATACACATGACAACCTTTTAATGTATGTTCTGTAATCCATAGTCTGGAAGGGAAGGAAAAGAGAAAGAGAGAGAAAGGGAAAGAAATAAAGAACCTGCCATGGAGGTGGGCTGGGGAAGGGGGGAGGGAACCGGGACGTTGGTGTGGGAGATGGGCACTGGTGGAGAAATGGGTGCTGGAACACTGTATGACCAAAACCCAAATATGAACTTTTTTAATTGTATATCTTTTTTATTTGTATATCTCACGGTGGTATAATAAAATACTTAAAAAATAAATAAAATAGAAATATATAAGATAAAGAAATCATTTTTTAAAATGCTTTGGGGGCCGGAGCGATAGCACAGCAGGTACAGGTAGGGCATTTGCCTTTGCATTTGGCCGACCCAGGTTTGATCCCCGGCATCCCATATGGTCTCCCATGCAGTGCCAGGAGTAAGTCCTGAATGCAGAGCCAGGAGTAACCCCTGAGCATTGCTGGGTGTGATCCAAAAAGCAAATAAATAAATGAATGAGTGAATGAATGAATGAATGAATAAGCAAACAAATGAACGAACAAACAAAAGAATAAATGAACGAACAAATGAACAAAAGAACAAATGAATGAACGAATGAACGAACAAACGAATGAATGAATGAATGAATAAAATGCTTTGAAAATGTATTACCTTCTGGTTATGGTTCTCCCCATACAAACTGAAATTCAATCACGATCACGATCACGATCTTCCCATTGATCATCTATTTGCTAGAGCGGGCACCAGTAATATCTGCATATGTCCTGTCTCATGCCAGTAGAGCCAGGGGCATCGGCTTGCTACAGGAACATAAAGAGCCTCAAACCATTATATTAGATCATGGGAATGACCTAATATAATTGTTACTGGAATTTGGCATGTCATATACAACATGTGAAGCTTGCCAGGCTTGTCGAGCAGGAGGCAAACTCTTTTAAACACCTTCAAATAAAGCATTTATTGATGAACCACTGGGCCGCAAGCGTCCGCTAGCCGGGCTGTGATGGGCTGTTCTCTAGGTGGAGTTCTGACGAGAGGGAAGTCCAGAAGTGGAAAATGAAAAGTCGCTCAAAGAAAATAAGACCATTCTAATATACGCCAATGTTGTAAAACACTACCAAATCATCTCTCCAACAGTCGCAATTTAAAGAGAATTTATAGTTTCCATTCCTATTTCAAAAATAATTATGTGCATAATTATTATGTACATAATAATTCTCAGTTTCAAACACTGAGAAAAGAAAGTTATAATATAATGCATAGATAACCTTGCCATACTGAAAGCAAAAGTAAAATGTCTATATAGATAATAAATATCTTGCCTAATGGTAGAAAATTACCAACATCCACATACAAAGAAGATGAAATTGAGAAATTCTACATGGAATTGGAGGAGTTCTATAAAAAAATCATACCTTCTACAAGATCATAGTCGGTGATTTTAATGCCAAGATAGGACCGAGAACATTGGCTGAAGAACTCCACATCGGGACCCATGGCCTAGAATAGAAAGAATAGGGTGAGAGACTATCTGAGTTCATCATGTCCACCTAGACCATTCATGGGAACTCACACTTCCAGAAGGCTGAAGCGAAACGTTGGACATGGGAATCTCCTGGCAGACAGTTCCACAATGAAATTGACCACATCATCTTCAATCGACGGTTTTGTCTGACCGATGTTGCTGTCGTCCCCAATTTCCAAACAGGATGGGACCACTGTCTCCTTTGTGCAAAATTCTACTTCACGCAACAGGGAGAAAAGGCTGCAAAGTTTAAGAAGAGAACTCCCAGAATGACCACCAACTGGGAACTCTTTGGCACCATTGCAGCAACATGGGAAGATACCATCATTGATGACATTGATGAAGAATACAACCGACTGGTTCAGCACCTCTTAGCAAAATCATTTGCTAAGAATGTCGAAGAGAGAGAAAGACACAAAAGGACGCCTGTCTTCAGAAACTCTGGAGCTCATTCGCCAATGTGGCAAGGCGCGAGCCTCAGGAGACCAAATGCTAATGTCCAAGCATGCTAAACGGTGCAGAGAAGCGATAAAAGAAGACCTCAAAGACAGAAGAGCAGAAATACTGGAAGATGCAGCAGAAGCCGGGAAAAGCATTCGCACCGCCCGCCTGTCCTTTGCCAACTATAAGACCAAGATGACTGCCCTCCAACGCCCTGATGGATCTATCACATCTTCCAGAAATGCAATGGAGAAGATTATCCATGACTTCTACTCTTTGATAGAAAGATTAAGATAGAATATAATTTTGTTATTGGTAGAAAAGAAGACAGGCTGCATGGATGTCTCTTTGAATTGGTATCCTCTGTGTTTGAAGAAGTTAATATGTTCTAGATATGGCTTACCAAGAAGAGATATGTTAAAGATAAAAAGAATATTTTTTGAATAGAAGTAAAAAAAAGCTTTGAGTAACAGTACACATTGAATAGGATTATGGAGAAGTGCCATATACATAAAGTTACTGAACCAGATGATTCTCTCTGCCAACACCACCCATGAAAAATTGTAGTTTTAGTTGAAGAAGGACTGGATTATAAAACTACACATTCTCATGATGATTTATGGATTACATAGTTGAGTACATAGATATTGATGGACTAAAATTGATCTAATCCAAAGATCAACCAATATTTTAAGATGCAACCAATTAACTTTCAACTGAAATGTTATGAGATATAATGGTAAAGAATTCAGTCTAACAAAGTTGTGGCTCAGCCACAGTTGAACATAATATTTAAATTATTATGCATGATCAGGTTCTTATCATACTTGTTTAACAGAGGAAAGGGATTCCATTATTTAGACTACAGAAGCAAGCAGAATAATATTTCAATTTACAGTTGTCTATAAACAATAAAACTACTAAAAATAATTAAGACAAAGTCTGAATAACAAATACACAATGTAACAAATAGAAAACAAATAGCAAAATGTCATTGTACCAAGCTCATACTGATGCTATGCATATTATCTAAGTGAAATATGAATGAACAAAACATTAAAATTAATAACTACAAAATGTTAAACTTAATAAAAATTTAAGAACCAATGGAATGTCATTTATAAGAGGCATATTTTATTTTTATTTATATAGATTGCAAAAAGTAATGGCAAAAATAATCACAAGAAACCAGAAGTAATTATATAACATGTTAAATGTACTTAAAGATGATAATAATTGTTCACTAGATCACTAGACATCCCGTTGTTCATCGATTCCTCCAGCGGCGCCAATAACATTTCCATTTGACCCTATCATGTGCCAGTGTTGCCCAATGGCATCTGGTTGTTTCAGGAATATGAAGAGCCTCAAACTGTTCATTCAGGGTCTTGACGAAGAAGTCTGACCATCTTGTAGGTGGTTGGCCACATGATCGTTTGACATCCTGTGGGATCCAGTCAGTAATGGCTCTCCAGCGGTCGTCTCCAAATCGCATTACATGTCCAGCCCATCTTATTTTTGATACCTTGGCAAACAAGACAGCGTCCCTCACTCTGGAACAGCAAAGGAGATCTGAGTTCGGATTCCTTCTTTCACTTGAGTGAGGCGTGATATTCCAAGCATAGCACTTTTGATTCCTCTTTTGGAGACCCGGATAGCATTCTCAGCCTGCTTTCGTAGGGCCCAGGTCTCTGAGGCGTATGTTAACGCAGGGAGAATGGTAGAGTTGAAGAGATGTGTCTGGAGCCGGTGGTTCTTCGTCCTTTTAGCTATTTCTTCGATGCTTTTGAAGGCATTCCATGCCGCTCTCTTCCTCCTGCATAGCTCAGGTTTTAGGTCGTTCATCATGTTGACTTCTCAACCTAGGTACACATAACTGCTGCATTCAGAGATGTTTGTTCCATTGAGAGTGAATGGGGCCTCTGGAACTAGTTCATTTTTCATGAACAAAAGATAATAATTGTTGCCATGGAAAAAAATAGGTCATCCTGCAGTAACAATGGACAATTTGATTTTTTAGAAAGCAACCCTAAAGTTATATATGACAAATTAAACTTTCAAATAAATAAAATATTAATTTATACCTGGAGAAAGAAATGAGTCAGTTGCATTATAAATTATAGGAGCTGCTAAGTGCAAGAATTTTTGTGTCCAGGGACCAACAGGAAAGAATATGGGTTACATATGGTCTGTGGACAAGAATAAGGATGATTTTTGCACAATGAGAAGAGTTTTTGCTGTTTATGGATCCTTAAGATAATTCTTTTAGAGGCAAGGGGCCTTCAGAACAGTGCTTAAGAGCCCTAAGGAGGGTCCTCTTTGTGATTCTTGCAATAAGAGACCTATGGTGGCTCATGCAAAGACTGAAGAAAGTGATGCTGCCTAGGCCTTGTGTCATCAGGGACTACTGAGGTCCTACAGGCCTCCATGAGTCATACCTGGTGGTACTCAGGTTCTTTAGAATTACACATCTCAATGCTTGAAACCCCAAAAGTGCCAGGGATCAAATCTAGTTTGACTGTATGCAAAACAAGGGCCTTAATTTCTGTACTATCTTTCCGTTTTATATTTAGACATCTTATAATATATGTAACATGGTTACAATGGTGTTAACATTCATGGTTTTGATACACATGATACTGAACCTTCATCAACACCAGAGTGCCAAGACCCTCCAAGAGTCAAATGGAGGGTCATACTTAGCTTCTTGAGGAGTTCTTATACTGCTTTTCATAGAAGCTAAACAGATTATATTCCACTAATAGTAAATGATTACTTTTTCACAATATCCTTGACAACACTGATTGTTACCAAAGTTCGTTTTCTTTCCTTTCTTTCTTTCCTTCTTTCCTTTCTTTTCTCTTTCTTTCTTTCTTTCTTTCTTTCTTTTCTTTCTTTCTTTCTTTCTTTCTTTCTTTCTTTCTTTCTTTCTTTCTTTCTTTCTTTCTTTCTTTCTTTCTTTCTTTCTTTCTTTCTTTCTTTCTTTCTTTCTTTCTACTTTCTTTCTTTCTTTCTTCTTTCTTTCTTTCTTTCTTTCTTTCTTTCTTTCTTTCTTTCTTTCTTTCTTTCTTTCTTTCTTTCTTTCTTTCTTTCTTTCTTTCTTTCCTTTCCTTCCTTCCTTCCTTCCTTCCTTTCTCTTTCTTTCTTTCTTTCTTTCTTTCTTTCTTTCTTTCTTTCTTTCTTTCTTTCTTTCTTTCTTTCTTTCTTTCTTTCTTTCTTTCTTTCTTTCTTTCTTTCTCTTTCTCTTTCTTTGTTCCTTCTTTATTTCTTGATATACATGTTTCTCACTTGTATGTAATGAGACTTCATTATTTCTATTTGTATCTCACTCATTGTAAGTGACAATAATACTTGTGTGCATACCCCTAATGACTATCAATATGTCTCATTCAGGGAAGTATCTCTCCATCTCCCCACAACATTTTAAATGGAATTATTTGACTTACTGTTATAAGTTTTGTGAACTATTTGTATGTCACAGATATTAGTCCTTTATCTAATGTGCAGTATGAAAATATTTTCTCCCTTTGGTAGAGTATATTTTTATTTGACCTGTTTCTTTTTGTCATGAAAACAATTTTAGTTTGATGAAGAACCATTTTCTTGATTTTGGTTTTGTTTTCTTTAAAAATGGAATCAAGCAATTGAAGACACCTCTAGGGCCTATCCCTGAGATAGCTGCATGTTTTCCACAATGCATTTTATGAATCTAGTCTAATCTCAAAGTTTTCAATATGCTCTGAGTTAACTGGCATGAGATATAAATCCAATTTCACTTTTTGAATGTGACTATCAGTTTTCTCAACACTTTTTTTTTCAAAAAAGCTTTGCTCTATTTCATGCATTTTCTCCTTGTCATAGACTAAATGAGACTAAATCACTATTGCCATATTTGAGAATTAATCTCAGCGCTTTCAGTTCTATTCCACTGGTCTGAGTCTACTTTTATTCCCATAATAATATTGTGATTTCTATAGCATTATGGCATAATTTAAGCTCAGGAAGTTCTTGACATTTTCCTCAGAATTTCTATGGCTATATTATGATACCATACAGATTTTTTTTTACTGATTTGAGCCATATCTATCAGTGTTCAAAGTTTATTCCCAGCTCTATACCCTGGGGATATATGTGGTGCAGGGTATTAAACTTGGGCTCAGTTCTTTGAGAGAATAGTTAAGATATGCAAATCTTTAGCTTAAATCACAGAACAAAAAGTTAAAACACCCAGATAAATCAGATCAGAGATGAAAGGGAAGAAATTCCCTTCATTTCTCATTTTTTCCTTCTCTGTACAATAGACTATGATATTGGCCAAGAGTATGCTTCTACTTCCAATGAATAACTCACAGGACTTACGGAAGTCCCATTCCTATGAGATTTGGTGCTCCTTTGGCATAGTACTTTGCCACTGTGACTTTACCTTAGCCTTGCCACACTGATAAACTTTATTGAAGTCCAAGAACTTCCCTCATTTTTTACTTTTCTCCAGACACACTGTAGCCAGATATTTTGATAGACCCTAATGCCCTTCTCATTTTCTTCATAGGTGAAAACTATCTGTAAATTTTTTGAATGACCTATGTCATATAGCCAACTATTTCACAGAAAATTAGACAAGAGTTTAATGTTTAAAATATTTATAAATATTTTTTCTACTACACCACCTCCACTTTGCTGATGACATCATTTTAATAACACCATCTTTCTAATAACATTAGCCAAGCGGAACAAATGCTGGCTGACTTTGACCAAGAATATGGAAAGATAGGTCTACAGCTGAATCTCAACAAAACTAAGTTGATGAAAAATGAACTAGCTCCAGAGGCCCCATTCACTCTCAGTAGAACAAACATCTCTGAATGCAGCAGTTATGTGTACCTAGGTTGAGAAGTCAACATGATGAATGACCTAAAACCTGAGCTGCACAGGAGGAAGAGAGTGGCATGGAATGCCTTTAAATGCATTGAAAAAATAGAAAAAGACAAAGAACCTCCGGATCTGGGCACATCTCTTCGACTCCACAGTTCTCCCTGCATTAACATACGCCTCAGAGACCTGGGCCCTACAACAGCAGGATGGGAACGCTATCCGGGTCTCCTAAAGAGGAATTGAAAGAACTATACTTGGAATATCACACCTCAGTCAAGTGAAAGAAGGAATCCAGAGTTCTGACCTCCATTGCTGTCCCAAAGTGAGGGATGCTGTCTCATTTGCCAAGGCATCGAAAATCAGATGGGCTGGACATGTAATGTGATTTGGAGACAACTGCTGGATTAGAGCCATTACCGACTGGATCCCATAGGACATCAAAAGATCACATGGCCGCCCACCTACAAGATGGTCAGACTTCTTCGTCAATACCCTGAATGAATGATTTGTGGCTCTTCGTATTCCTGAAACAACCAGATGCCATTGGGCAACACTGGCACATAATAGGGTAAAATGGAAATGTTACTGGCACCCACTTGAGCAAATAGATGAATAACGGAATGTCAAGTGATCACGTGATCAAGTGATAAATATTTGTTCACCTAACTTGCATAAAATTCTAACAATTTTATTTATTTTATTGAGTCGCCATGAGATACACAGTAACAAAGCTGTTCATGATCAGGTTTCAGTCTTTCAATATTCCAACTGACTTCCCTCCACCAACATATACATTCATCCTGCTTCTAGAGCAGACATTTTTCTTCTTTCTCCCTCCATTCCTTTCTCTCTCTATTTCTCTCTCTCCTCTCCCTCTCTCTCCTTTTGGGTATTATAGTTTGCAATACAGCTACTGAGAGGTTATCATATTTATTCCTTTACCTACTTTCAGCATGAATTTCTCATCCAGAGTGATTATTTCCAACTATCTTTGCCATAGTGGATCCTTCTCTATCCCAACTGTCTTCTCCCCGGCACCTAGGGAAGGTTTTCAACCTTGGACCAATCCTCCTGGCCTGTGTTTCTACTGTCCTTGGTCCAAAACACTTCCTAAAAGTCTTCTCAAGTATTACTCAACTTTAGTAATTGATGTTTTGTCATCAAATGATCCCATTCATCTGTGGTGTATGACAGGAAACAAAAAAGGTGTTGATTTTGTTGTTATTTGGACATTAGCAGCTATTACCTGATAATAAGCCCACTGCTATTCAGAACTCGGATTACCATATTTGGGGGAGTTTAAGAGGGATAATGATGAGGTGGACTGGAGGGGCAGGAGGAAATGGTGCAAGGACTTGGACACATTGGTGGTGGTAAAGTGAGAAAACTGTATGCACAAAGATCATATATTTCAACATAATCATAAATTAAATTAATTAAAATTAAAGTATGTTTTGACCTTTACATTTAGCTCAATGAAAATAATAATTATAATAATTACTATTATTTCAGCTTTGTGTTACATGTACAAAGAAAACCAAGTTATGATATTATTTGGGGATGTGAATTAATGGTATTAAATTTTTTATTATAAATATTTTTTCTTTAAAAAGACAGGTATGCAAGTCTGTCTAATTTAAGTCTGATAGAGGCCATATAAAGGTCATTGTTACAAATATTGCTTTTATGAACCATGATGAGCAAAATAAAAACATTTGTATTTAATTAGTATTTCATTTTTTAAATATTTTAACAAAGATGTTCAAATAAACAAAAAATTAATTTCTTACAAATATTCTATATTAAACCCAAACCCACCACTACTATAACTACAAACCAAAATTATTTCAAATTTTCTGAACCACTGCTTGAACATGTCCTAAACAGACACTCAATACTTATTTTATAATGCTTTTTATAGCTAATTTGCTAAATATGGTTGAGAAAGGTTTTCTGAGAAGAAAGTTAATAAGGACTGTTCAATCTTATGACTGAGACATTAAGCTTTTTGTATAAAAAACTACTGCTATTTTATTATAGGATACGCACTGTAACAACTATATTTTGTTAATGGGGGCCTTATACTTGCATCTATTAAGTGTAAATTGGTACTTGGTAAATCAGTATACTAGAGTTGGAGATGTTGCACTGCCATGAATGCAGCCACACACTTCAGGAATTCCATAGATTGTAAATGAGTTTTTCAACGGATTTGCTCTTGGATGGGGCTCATCTGAGCAATGGAGTCCAGCCTTGAGCATGGCAGTGATTGTAGAGGGTGGGGGTTTTCAGCTGTTGGGCTCTGTTGGGATGGGCTATCCCCAAACCCATCTCCTCCTAGGAGGCCCCTATATTTAGCCTGATGCAGGGGAGACTGGGAGCTCTCTGCCACGTATTGGTCTCTCAAGGTTTACATATGAGTCTCTGGATCATGGCCGATGGATGAGATTACTTTGGCTCCTGAGGCAGCTCATAGGTGTGACCACTGGACACTGGGTTAGGGAGCACATCCCTGGCTCCACAAAAACCTGGAAAATTCAGTCACAAAACCCGCACACCTGAGTTTTTCAGTGGATTCACTCATGGTTGGCACTCATCCAAGCATTGCAGTCTGGCCTTGAGAATGGTGGTAATTGTGGAATGTGGAGGTTTTTTGGATGCTGGGGCTCTGTTGGGCCGGGATACCCACAAACCAGTACCCCTCAGGACCCCATGTTCAGCCTGATGTAGGGAGGACTGGAGTATGTCTCATTAATATTATTTTTATTGTTGCATCTTCTTGTGAAGATATATCCTTCAAATATTTATTCTTCACAATTATCTTGGCGTTTAGATTGTCTACATGCTTTTTATTAATATTCAAACTTAACAAAAGTTTAAATTTTGATCAAATCAACATTGCCTAGAATTCACAAATTTAGGGGAAACTGACATCTTAATAATATTGAGTCTTCCTTATTTCATTATAAATTCCATTTTGCTATGGTCTTCAAATTTTACTTTTAAAATATTTTATATTCCCAGTTGTGACTACCAGTATTTCATATGTCATAACCTCCCCAAGCACCATCAGGAGTGCCCCATGAGCCAGTAGCAGCTCCTGAACACTGCAAAATGTGGCCGGCAAACCCAACATACAGGCCTCATGTTGAGATAAAAATATGTAAGTAGCAATTGGAAAATAAAATATTTTTTCAAAAAATCAGTCAAAAATAAAAAATTCATAACATATTTTGAATTGCAGTTATTTTTCAATGTTTAATATTTTATCCCATTTTTAAAAATTCCATTAACATATGAAAACCAATTAACTTTCATGGTTACTTTTTAATGTAAAAAACCTCTATATTGAATTTTTAAATTTAATATATTCTTAGATATTTACTTTGACTTTATCTTTACACATTAATTATTTTATAAGCATATTTTCAATATCCAGTTAATTTCCTTATCTTAGTTTTAGGTTCCAAGCCCAAAGCTTTTCATCATTCAATACTGATTATTCCCTTGTTTTGTCTTTTTATGTACTATATATGAGTGAGATCATAAAACACACATGACAAGCAATGGGCAAACGGTTTGAATGGAATGAAACAAGGACAGTGGTGGAAAGTACTGAAATGTTTGTTGGTGATGAGGTTCAGCAACATTGTACAGCAATATCACAATTTTAACATTATTGTAACTATGTAATAACTATAACAAAAATAAGTAAAGGGTTGAAACAATTAAAATAGGAAAAATAAATAAATAAAACCAAGCTCCTTGAAGACAAAAAAATAAAGAAAAAGATAATTACTTTATTCTCCATTATAGCAATTAGGCCACCAGTAAAATGTTGAAATGAAGTAAAACAGGTCTTTGAATAACTTCATTTCATTTGGCATCATTTGCCATACTGTAATGGAAAAAAGTCAGCTGTTGAAAATGAAATACTTTATTCAAGGTCTTGCTTTCACTATACACTAGTTTACTTGAAATATCAGTTTCTAATAATCCATCACCAATTTTTTCATTTATTTGTTTGTTTGCTTTTTGAGTCACACTCGGCAATGCTGAGGGGTTATTCCTGACTCTACACTCAGAAATTACTCCTGGCGGTGTTCAGGGGACCATATGGGATGCCCAGTATCGAACCTAGGTCAGCCGCGTGCAAGGCAAATGTCCTACCTCCTTTACTATCACTCCGGCCCCAAAAAAGGCACATTTATTTT
Organism: Cryptotis parvus; assembly: GCA_021461705.1. Classification (NCBI taxonomy): domain Eukaryota; kingdom Metazoa; phylum Chordata; class Mammalia; order Eulipotyphla; family Soricidae; genus Cryptotis; species Cryptotis parvus. The sequence continues at coordinate 20,079 of JAJIBD010024365.1, forward strand.
ATTTTTGTTTGTTTCTCTGCTTTTTGGGTCATACTGGATGATGCTCAGGGGTTACTCCTGGCTCTGCACCCAGGAATTACTCCTGGCGGTGCTTGGAGGAACCATATGGGATGCCGAGGATCGAACTCAAGTTGGTCATGTACAAGGCAAACGCTCTCCCGCTGTACTGTAGCTCTGGCCCCCACAATTGTCGATGTTACATGACTTATTTTAATAAAACATTATCATCTCAATTCATACTTATAAAGGTATAACATTCTATGTTTTCAGTATTCTATTAAATCTAACAACTGATTTATATATTTAATTGTTTGATAATTAATTTTCATATTAAGAAGCAACATTCCTAACTGACTGAAACCTTCATTCAAGAATATATACATTAATTTACCAAACCCTTTTAGTTTCTAAAGAGATAACAAATCTACTCTCCTTTATTTGACTAATCTGCTAAATCTCAATGTCTGAGATACTCAAATGTTTAATCAGCATTGCTTCCTTAAAATAAACATATTTTTTCATGTCATACTAGGAATTTTATGCATTAAAGAATTAAATTTCTTTTTGGGGAGTGCTGGAGCAATAGTACAGCAGGTAGGTTATTTACCTTGCCTGTGGGCAACCTAGGTTCAATCCGAAGCATCCCATATGGTTCCCCAGGGAACCATTAGGAGTAATTCTGAAGTGCAGAGCCATGAGTAACCTGTGAGCATTGTCACATAAAACCCAAAAAAGCCAAAAAAATTAAATTTATTTTTAATTGTGATAAGAAAATATATTCCATAAGATTCTCACTTCTCAAATGCTTGAGTTTATAGTACATTATAAACTAAGTACATTATTAACATTATTAACTAAGCACAATTTCGTATTTCAAATCTTTATAACTTTATGAACTTGCATAACTGTAACTCTGTGCTATTGAACAGCAATGCTACATTTATTCCTCTAAAGGTATTCCATTTTCCATATGCATATATTATCTATATGCCACATTTTCCTTAGAAATTCATCCACCATAAACAGAGCATTTCCACTCTTTAGCATTTATAATGGTGTGATAAATATGAGAGTGCAAATGACTAATTAAAATCTTTGTTCAAATTGTTTTTCATAAACACCCAGACATGAGATTTTTTTTTTTTGTATTTAACATTTTATTATACCACCGTGAGATATACAATTACAACGTTGTTCACGCTTGGGGGTTTCGGTCACATAGTGTTCCAGCACCCCGCCCTCCACCAGTGCCCCTCAGCCACCACCCATGTCCCCAATTCCCTCCCCCTCCCACATCCCGCCATAATGGCAGGTTCTTTATCTCCTCTCCTCTCCCTCTCTCTCTCCTCCTTCTCCCACACATTGTGGGTTGCACTACATACACTTAGAAGCCATCACTTGCATTTTTTTTGTCTGTATTTAATGCTCAGTTCTATGTTAGTATCAGAACTTTAGACATTTATTCACTCATGTTCCTTTCTCTATCTAAACCAACCTCTGACTCCCACACGCTTGCGGTAATTTCCACTTTTGGTAAGATCACCTAGTACATTTATGTCATGCAGATAAATGCAGTCATTCATGTCTCTCTCTTTCCTTCTGACTAATTTCACTCAACATGATTCTTTCCATCACGATCACGATCACGATCTTCCCGTTAATCATCTATTTGCTAGAGCGGGCACCAGTAATATCTCCATATGTCCTGTCTCATGCCAGTAGAGCAAAGGGCATCGGCTTGCCACAGGAACATAAAGAGCCTAAAACCATTATATTAGTTCGTGGGAATGACCTAATATAATTGTTACTGGCGTTTGGCATGTCAAATACAACACGAGCAGCTTGCTAGGCTTGCCGTACGGGAGGCATATTATTTAAACACCTCCAATTATTTAAACACCTCCAAATTCTTTCCATATCCATCCATTTATAGCAAAATTTCATAACTTCATTTTATCTGACAGCTGCATAGTATTCCTTTGTGTAGATGTACCACAGTTTCTTTATCCAGTCCTCAGTTCTCGGGCATACTGGTTGTTTCCAGGTTTTGGCTATTGTGAACAGTGCTGCTATGAAAATAAAAGTGCGGATTGTGTTTCCGCTGTGCGTTTTTGGCTTTCCAGGGTATATTCCCAGGAGCGGTATGGCTGGGTCAAAGGGGAGCTCAATTTCTAGTCTTTGGAGGAATGTCCATATTGCTTTCCAGAAATGTTGTACAAGTCGACATTCCCACCAACAGTGTATGAGAGTCCCCTTTTCCCCACATCCACGCCAGCACTTGTTGCTTTTACCCTTTTGGATATGGGCCATTCTCTGTGGTGTGAGGTGATATCTCATTGTTGTTTTGATTTGCATCTCTCTGATGATTAGTGATGATGAGCATTTTTTCATATGCCTTTTGGCCATTCGGATTTCTTCCTTGTCAAAGTTTCTGTTCATCTCCTCTCCCCATTTTCTAATGGGGTTGGCTGTTTTTTTCTTATATAGCTGTACCAGTGCCTGATATATCCTGGATATTAACCCCTTATCAGATGGGTATTGGGTGAATATTCTTTCCCATTCTGTGGACTGTCTTTCTATCTTGGTCACTGTTTCTTTTGAGGTGCAGAAGCTCTTCAGTTTCATGTAGTCCCATATATTTATATTTTCTTCTAGTTGCTTTGTTAATGGTGTTTCACCTTTGAAGATGTCTTTAGCATCGATGTCGTGGAGGGTTTTTCCTATATTTTCTTCAACGTACTTTATGGATTCAGGTCTGACATTGAGATCTTTAATCCATTTTGAACTGATTTTTGTGCAAGGTGTTAGACACAGGTCCAAATTCATTTTTTTACATGTAGTTGTCCAGTTTTCCCAGCACCACTTGTTGAAGAGGATTTCCTTACTCCAGTCTGGACTCTTTGCACCTTTATCAAAGATTAACTGATCATGTCTTTGAGGGTGGGTGTCAGGATACTCAACTCTATTCCATAGATCCACATGTCTGTTTTTATTCCAATACCACGCTGTTTTAATTACTGCTGCTTTGTAGTACAGTTTGAGGTTGGGAAAGGTGATGCCTCCCATCTTCTTCTTCCCAAGGATTGCTTTAGCTATCCGTGGGGGGCTTATTATTCCATACGAATTTCAGAAGTGTTTGGTCAATTTCTTTAAAGAATGTCATGGGAATCCTTATAGGAACCGCATTGAATCTGTACAAAGCTCTAGGGAGTATTACCATCTTGACAATGTTAATTCTCCCCATCCAGGAGCAGGGAATGTGTTTCCATTTCCTCATGTCCTCTTTTATTTCTTGAAGCAGTGTCTTGTAGTTCTCTTTGTATAGGTCCTTTACACACTTGGTTAAGCTGATTCCTAGGTATTTGATTTTCTGTGGCACAATTGTGAATGGAATCGATTTCTTAATATCCCTTTCTTCTCTTTCGTTATTTGTGTATAGGAAAGCCACCGACTTTTGGGTATTGATTTTGTACCCTGCCACTCTACTATACCTATCTATTGTTTCTAAGAGTTTTTGGGTCGAGAGTTTAGGGTTCTCTAGGTATAATATCATGTCATCTGCAAATAATGATAGCTTGATTTCTTCCTTGCCTATCTGGGTGCCCTTAATGTCCTTTTTCTTCTCTGATTGCTATGGCGAGTACCTCCAGTACTATATTGAATAAAAGAGGTGAGAGAGGGCAACCTTGTCGTGTTCCTGATCTTAAGGGGAAGGCTTTCAACTTTTCCCCCATTGAGAATGATACTCGCTGTGGGCTTTTGGTAGATGGCTTTGACTATCTTGAGGAAGCTTCCTTAAATTCCCATTTTCTGGAGGGTTTTAATCATGAATGGGTGCTGGATCTTGTCAAATGCTTTTTCTGCATCTATCGATAGGACCATATGGTTTTTATTTTTTCTCTTATTGATGTGATGTATTATGTTGATGGATTTGCGAATGTTGAACCATCCTTGCATTCCCGGGATGAATCCTACTTGGTCATGATGTATGATCTTTTTGATGAGTCTTTGGATTCTGTTTGCTAGTATTTTGTTGAAGATCTTAGCATCTGTGTTCATCAAGGAGATTGGTCTGTAATTTTCCTTCTTTGTATTGTCTCTCCCTGCTTTGGGTATCAGGGTGATATGCGCCTCGTAGAAGCTGTTTGGGAGTGTTTCTGTTTCTTCTATTTCCTGGAACAGCTTGAACAGAACTGGCAGTAGGTCCTCCTTAAAGGTTTGGTAGAATTCGCCAGTGAACCCATCTGGACCTGGGCTTTTGTGTTTGGGCAGACTTTTAATTACTGTTTCAATTTCCCGATGGTGATAGGCTTATTTAGGTATTGAAGGTCTTCTTGTTTCAATCGTGGGAGGTTATAGGACTTCAGGAATTTATCCATTTCTTCTAGGTTCTCATGTTTTGTGGCATACAGGTTCTCAAAATAACCTCTGATGATCTTTTGTATTTCTGTTTTTTCTGTTGTGATGTCACCATTTTCATTTCTGATTCTGTTTATTTGGGTTCTCTCTTTTCCTGTCCTTACAAGTATTGCCAGTGGCTTGTCGATCTTGTTTAGTTTTTCAAAAAACCAGCTCGTGGTTTCATTAATCTTTCGGATTGTTTTTTTGGTTTCCAGGTCGTTGATTTCCTCCCTAAGTTTCACTATTTCCTTCCTTCTGCCTGGGTTGGGCTTCCCTTGTTGGTCTTTTTCTAATATTTTCAGCTGTGAGGTCAGGTTATTTATATGGGCCCTTTCTTCTTTTCTGATGTATGCTTGCAGAGCTATGAACTTTCCTCTTAACACAGCTTTTGCTGTGTCCCATAAGTTCTGATAGTTGGTATCTTCATTGTCATTTGTTTCTAAGAATCTTTTGATTTCCTGTTTGATTTCTTCTATGACCCATTTGTTGTTCAGCAGTGAGCTGTTTAGTTTCCAGGTGTTTGGTTTAGCTCCCTGCTTCTGTGTATGGTTCACTACTATTTTCAGTGCATCGTGATCTGAAAAGATAGTCGACACAATTTCAATCTTTTTTATTTTATTGAGGTATGCTTTGTGGCTCAGTATATGGTCTATCTTGGAGTATGTTCCATGTGCACTGGAAAAAAAGTGTATTCAGCTTTTTTGGGATGAAAAGCCCTGTATATATCAACCATCTCTCTTTCTTCTATTTCTTCCTTCAGGTCCAGTATTTCCCTGGTGAATTTCAGCCTCGCCGATCTATCCATAGTCGATAAGGCAGTGTTGAAGTTTCCGACTATTATTGTGCTACTGTTAATGTCTTCTTTGAGGTCTATTAATAGTCTTTTTAAGTATTTTGCTGACCCCTCGTTTGGCGCATATATGTTTAGCAGTGTGATTTCTTCCTGGTATACATACCCCTTAATTATTAAGAAATGGCCTTCATCGTCCCTTTTGACCTTTTTCAGCCTGAAATATATATTGTCAGATACGAGTATGGCCACACCCGCCTTTTTGGAGGGGTTGTTTGCGTGGAGAATGGTCTTCCAGCCTTTGACTTTGAGTCTGTGTTTGCTCTGGTTATTCAGATGTGTTTCTTATAGGCAGCAAAATGTTGGATTCAGTTTTTTAATCCATTTTGCCACCCTGTGTCTCTTAATTGGTGCATTTAGACCGTTGACGTTGAGCGAGATTATTGTCATTGGATTTTGTGCCATCTTTCTGTTTAACCTTGTTGTGGTTTTGGGTTGTCTTGTTTTACAATAGACCCTTCAATCCTTCTTTTAGAGTTGGTTTTGAGTCTATGAATTTCTTGAGTTGTTGTTTATCCATGAAGTTGTGTATCTTTCCTTCGCATCTGAAAGTAAGTCTAGCTGGGTAAAGAATTCTTGGTGAGGCCTGGAGTTCATTGAGTCTTTTCACTATATCCCACCATTGTTTTCGGGCTTGGAGTGTTTCATCTGAAAAGTCTGCTGTAAATCTCAGGGATGCTCCTTTGTATGTGATTTCCTTCTTTGATCTTGCTGCTTTCAGTATTCTATCTCTGTCTATCGTTTTTGTCATTTTAATAAGGATGTGTCTTGGAGTATTCTTATTGGGGTGTCTTTTAGCTGGTATCCTTCGGACCTCCTGTATCTGGGAGCATGCTTTCTTCAGTTCGGGAAACTTTTCAGCGATGATGGCTTTGACAGTATCTTCTTCATCAGGGTTTTCTTCTTGACCTTCTGGCACCCCAATGATGCGTATGTTGTTCCTTTTGGCTTCATCCCGATTTTCTCTGGTAGTCTGTTCGTTGATTGTGAGTCTTTTTTCCATCTTCTGGTGTTGTCTACAGAATCTCTGAACCTCGTCTTCGAGATCACTAATTCTTTCTTCAGTAGCTGTTACTCTGCTTTGGAGGCCTTCTCCTGTGTTTTTCAGTTCACTTACCTCATTTTTAATATCTGTCATTTCTGCTTGTACTTTGGTCTGAAATTTACTCAATTCTGCTCTCAATTCCTCTTGTACTTTACTGAGTTTGTATTCCATTGTTTCTTTTATTTCCTTGTACATCTTTAACAGTTGCTTATGAAATTCCTTTTCAGAGATGTTACATAGCTCATCGTTATTGCTGGACTCCTCGGTATTAATAACTTAAATCGTAGAGCTTGAAGGACTTTAGCGCTGTTTTACCATAATGACTATCGTGCGTTGAAAATGAGTGTCCTGGGTGACTAGTCAGTAAAGTTAGTAGGTGTCTGAATTACTTTGCAGCTAGGGACGTATAGCAAAGAGTGTAGGGGACAATGCTCAATGTTATGTCAGGTAGATAGAATATAATTCTATCTAGCTAGACGCATCCGCAGCGGTTTTGAATTTTGAGGTGTCTGTGGGTGGTTCCGGTGTCAGGGGGTCAGGGTGGAGGTCTTGCAGTGGGAGTTCCTGCGCCGATGGGTGGGGTGGGTACCCTCCTCAAAGCTGGAGCCGTTTCTCCTGGAGCCCAGTGGTCAGGGGCTGCCGCCGCGGGGAACACACCTGGTGGGAAGAGCGCAGGGATCTGCTGGGCGTCGGGGCTGGATGGCGTCAGAGGGAGTTCCTGCGCCAATGGGGGCAGGTGGGTACCCTCCTCAAAGCTGGAGCCGTTTCTCCTGGAGCCCAGTGGTCAGGGGCTGCCGCCTTGGGAACGCACCTGGTGGGAAGAGCGCAGGGGATCTGCTGGGCGTCGGGGCTGGATGGCGTCAGAGGGAGTTCCTGCGCCAATGGGGGCAGGTGGGTACCCTCCCTCAAAGCTGGAGCCGTTTCTCCTGGAGCCCAGTGGTCAGGGGCTGCCGCCCTGGGAACGCACCTGGTGGGAAGAGCGCAGGGATCTGCTGGGCGTCGGGGCTGGATGGCGCCAGAGGGAGTTCCTGCGCCGATGGGGGCGGGTGGGTACCCTCCTCAAAGCTGGAGCCGTTTCTCCTGGAGCCCAGTGGTCAGG
>JAJIBD010024366.1:0-49888 GCA_021461705.1 Cryptotis parvus
CCTCTGATGATCTTTTGTATTTCTGTTTTTTTCTGTTGTGATGTCACCATTTTCATTTCTGATTCTGTTTTATTTGGGCTCTCTTTCCCTGTCCTTACAAGTCTTGCCAGTGGCTTGTCCATCTTGTTTAATTTTTCAAAAAACCAGCTCTTGGTTTCCCACTAATCTTTCGGATTGTTTTTTTTGGTTTCCAGGTCGTTGATTTCCTCCCCCTAAGTTTCACTATTTCCCTTCCTTCTGCCTGGGTTGGGCTTCCCTTGTTGGTCTTTTTTCTAATATTTTCAGCTGTGAGGTCAGGTTATTTATATGGGCCCTTTCTTCTTTTCTGATGAATGCTTGCAGAGCTATGAACTTTCCTCTTAATACAGCTTTTGCTGTGTCCCACAAGTTCTGATAGTTGGTGTCTTCATTGTCATTTGTTTCTAAGAATCTTTTGATTTCCTGTTTGATTTCTTCTATGACCCATTTGTTGTTCAGCAGTGAGCTGTTTAGTTTCCAGGTGGTTGGTTTAGCTCCCTGCTTCTGTGTATGGTTCCACTACTATTTTCAGTGCATCGTGATCTGAAAAGATAGTCGACACAATTTCAATCTTTTTTATTTTGTTGAGGTATGCTTTGTGGCTCAGTATATGTTCCTATCTTGGAGTATGTTCCATGTGCACTGGAAAAAAAAAGTGTATTCAGCTTTTTGGGATGAAAAGCCCTGTATATATCAACCAGCTCTCTTTCTTCTATTTCTTCCCTTCAGGTCCAGTATTTCCCCTGGTGAGTTTCAGCCTCGTCGATCTATCCATAGTCGATAAGGCAGTGTTGAAGTCTCCGACTATTATTGTGCTACTGTTAATGTCTTCTTTGAGGTCTATTAATAGTCGTTTAGGTATCTTTGCTGACCCTCGCTTGGCGCATATATGTTTAGCAGTGTGATTTCTTCCTGGTATACATACCCCTTAATTATTAAGAAATGGCCTTCATTGTCCCTTTTGATCTTTTTTTCAGCCTGAAATCTATATTGTCAGATATGAGTATGGCCACACCCGCCTTTTGGAGGGGGTTGTTTGGCGTGGAGAATGGTCTTCCAGCCTTTGACTTTGAGTCTGTGTTTGCTCTGGTTATTCAGATGTGTTTCTTGTAGGCAGCAGAATGTTGGATTCAGTTTTTAATCCATTTTGCCACCCTGTGTCTCTTAATTGGTGCATTTAGACCGTTGACGTTGAGCGTGATTATTGTCATTGGATTTTGTGCCATCTTTCTGTTTAACGTTGTTGTGGTTTTGGGTTGTCTTATTTTACAATAGACCCTTCAATCCTTCTTTTAGAGTTGGTTTTGAGTCTTATGAATTTCCTGAGTTGTTGTTTATCCATGAAGTTGTGTATCTTTCCTTCGCATCTGAAAGTAAGTCTAGCTGGGAAAGAATTCTTGGTGAGGCCTGGAGTTCATTGAGTCTTTTCACTATATCCCACCATTGTTTTCGGGCTTGGAGTGTTTCATCTGAGAAGTCTGCTGTAAATCTCAGGGATGCTCCTTTGTATGTGATTTCCTTCTTTGATCTTGCTGCTTTCAGTATTCCTATCTCTGTCTATCGTTTTTGTCATTTTAATAAGGATGTGTCTTGAGTATTCTTATTGGGGGTTTCTTTAGCTGGTATCCTTCGGACCTCCTGTATCTGGGAGCATGCTTTCTTCAGTTCGGGAAACTTTTCAGCGATGATGGCTTTGACAGTATCTTCTTCATCAGGGTTTTCTTCTTGACCTTCTGGCACCCAATGACGCGTATGTTGTTCCTTTTGGCTTCATCCCGATTTTCTCTGGTAGTCTGCTCGTTGATTGTGAGTCTTTTTCCATCTTCTGGTGTTGTCTACAGAATTTCTGAACCTCGTCTTCGAGATCACTAATTCTTTCTTCAGTAGCTGTTACTCTGCTTTGGAGGCCTTCTCCTGTGTTTTTTCAGTTCACTTACCTCATTTTTAATATCTGTCATTTCTGCTTGTACTTTGGTCTGAAATTTACTCAATTCTGCTCTCAATTCCTCTTGTACTTTACTGAGTTTGTATTCCATTGTTTCTTTTTATTTCCTTGTACATCTTTAACAGTTGCTTACGAAATTCCTTTTCAGAGAGGTTATATAGCTCATCGTTATTGCTGGACTCATCGGGTATTAAGAACTTCAATCGTAGAGCTTGAAGGACTTTTTGCACTGCTTTACCATAATGACTATCGTAGGTTGAAAATGAGTGTTCTGGGTGACAAGTCAGTAAAGTTAGTAGGTGTCTGAATTACTTTGCAACTAGGGACGTATAGCAAAGAGTGTAGGGGACAAAGCTTAATGTTATGTTAGGTAGATAGAATATAATTGCGCTTGACGCGTCCAGCGTGGTTTTGAATTTTGTGGTGTCTGTGGGTGGTCCAGGTGTCAGGGGTCAGGGTGGAGGTCTTGCCGTGGGAGTTCCCTGCGCCGATGGGTGCGGGTGGGGACCCTCCTCAAAGCTGGAGCCGTATCTCCTGGAGCCCAGTGCTCAGGGGCAGCCGCCGCAGGAACGCACCTGGTGGGAAGAGCACAGGGGATCTGCTGGGCGTCAGGGCTGGATGGCGTCAGAGGGAGTTCCTGCGCCGATGGGTGCGGGTGGGGACCCTCCTCAAAGCTGGAGCCGTATCTCCTGGAGCCCAGTGCTCAGGGGCAGCCACCGCAGGGAACGCACCTGGTGGGAAGAGTGCAGGGATCTGCTGGGCATCAGGGCTGGATGGCGTCAGAGGGAGTTTCTGCGCCCGATGGGTGCGGTGGGGGACCCTCCTCAAAGCTGGAGCCGTATCTCCTGGAGCCCAGTGCTCAGGGGCAGCCGCAGGAACGCACCTGGTGGGAAGAGCACAGGGATCTGCTGGGCGCCTGGGCTGGATGGCGTCAGAGGGAGTTCCTGCGCCCGATGGGGTGCGGGAGGGGACCCTCCTCAAAGCTGGAGCCGTATCTCCTGGAGCCCAGTGCTCAGGGGCAGCCACCCCAGGAACGCACCTGGTGGGAAGAGCGCAGGGATCTCTATCCTACACTTTAAAGTACTACCACCGTGGATGTGGGGAGGAAGAGACTCTCATCCATTGTTGGTGGGAATGTCAACTGGTACAGCCTTTTTGGAAAACAATATGGACATATATCCAAAAACTAGAAATTGAGCTCCCATTTGACAAATCCATACCACTCCTGAGAATATACCCTGAGAGGCCAAAAATATACAGTAGAAACACAATCTACACTTCTATGTTTATAGCAGTACTAATCAACATAGCCAGACTCTGGAAACAAGCAGAGTGCCCAAGAACAGACAACTGGATAAAGAAACTGTTGTACATCTACACAATGTAATACTACACAGCTCTGAGGGAAAACAAAGTTATGAAATTTGCCTATAAATGGATGGACATTGGAGAGGATCATGCTGAGTGAAATTTGTCAGAGGGAGAAGGACAGATATAGAATGACTATATGTATTTGTGGGATATTAAAAAAAAATAGTATGATACCAATATCCAAGGCCAGGCTAAACATGAATCAGGAGGTCTTGTCAGTGGGTGGAATCTACTGCAAGTGTGTGGGAGTCATTAGATGAGACGGGAGAAAGAAACCATACACTAAAATTGTTGGAAATCATACCAGCCGAGAACTTAACATTGAATGTGGGCAAAGGGACATTCATGATAACCTCTAAATGTATGCCATTGCAAGCCACAAGTATAAGAGAGAGAGAGAGAGAGAGAGAGAGAGAGAGAGAGAGAGAGAGAGAGAGAGGAAGGGCTAGGGAATCAGGGGACTTTGGTGGTGGGAAATGGGCACTGGTGGAGGTGTGGGTGCTTGAACACTGTATGACTGAAACCTGTCGGGGCACTCCGCCAGGGTCCCCGACAGTGCTGGGAAGCGAGTTCCCTTCTACCTCCGAAGCCGGCGAGGAACGGATGAAAACTCAGGAATCCGATGCAGTTTTAAAAGGCTTTACTTATCACAGGTTCAGGCATACAAATCAGCAAAAGGAAAATCCCGATGCTTAGGATTCCAGGCTAGAACCCCAGCCACGTGTAGGCCAAGATGGCAACCACCACGTGTAAAAAGCTTCCAAGGGGAATGAACGCTCACAAGGAGAGATCCCACAAGGAAGAAAAAAGGGAGAGCGGGAACCGGCTAGTTTATATCCCTGTAACTCAGACCTTCCTCCCACTGTTATGGAAAACAGGGAGGGTCCAATGCCCTTAGGTAATCCCTCCCTGCACCTCACCTAGGGCCTTTACTGTGCTAATGTTTTGAGCCGAAATCTGCTTGGGAATGCCTTTGTAGTGTAGAGAAGGGGGTTTCTGAGATGGCATGTCTCTGTACCAAAGACCAACACCAATGCCAGTTAAATATTTCTCCAAGCCTTCACAAGTCTCCTCTACTTCATTGTAGTTTTATATTTTAGTTGCCTTTGAGTATATCAGGGAGCCATGCTTGTTTGCTTGGAAGCAAACAGCATTTCTCTCTGGTCTAATTACTTAGGTGTCCTACGTGGCCAGGCTAATATGCTGATAAGATCTAGCTAGTCCCACGATGATTGTGGTAGCATGGGAGAATATTTATACCAGCTAGTACAGCATACATGGTCGGATAAACTGCCACATTTAGACTACCCCTTATCTACGGAGTGATTTGCGGGAGGCAATCCAGAGCAGATGCAGCGGCCCTTAGGAGTCCTGCAACAGAAACCCAAACATGAACATCTTTGTAATTGTATATCTCAAAATAAAATAAAAATACTACCACTGACTGACTAATAAGCCAATCAATTGGTTACCTTACTTGGCCCATCATGGAAAGCAATGGACTGATTTTCCTGCACACTCCATGCCTATCTTTCCAGGGCACCACCAAACTAATTCAGTGTGTTCTTAGTTTCTTAGATTATTTACAAAACAGAAATTGTGAGCAGGTGTTACCTGCATATTAGACTGTTTCTTGATAAGGGACAGATGTCAGGATCTGAAATGTAATGGGAGTTTTTGTTTGTTTATGAATATACATTATATTCAGACATAAGAATGCAGGAATTCAATACTGCCTCAAATATACATAGTTATTATTATATATGAATGACATATATAGGTATGTCATTAACATATATGAATGACTTTACTTACAATATCAGGTCAAAATTTCTCACCTAGGTTTGATAAACCCTATATATTCCATCCTAACCATCTAAACTTTACCGTCAGAGGGTAGAAAAAAGTAAATGTCTAAGAGATATATAAAGAACTAGGGCAATAAAAAGGACAGTGTTCTTTCTGGAAATCTTGTTATACTTGGTGTCAGAACCATAAAACATAGCATACGATTTTTCTGTTACTTTTTTTGTAAGAAAGCTCTCGCTCCTCCCTGGATAATAAGATGCCATTGAATGTGAAGTCCATGTCTCACACTTCCTTTTATCCAATCTTGTCTCTGACACCATGCTAAACACAGCAGGAGTGCAATAAAATCTTGCTGCTTGATTGTTGAGCTGATTTTATAAGGTTTTACACCTCCTTTCTTAAGTTGAAACTGTTCATTTCTGAAATGTAGTACCTTGTACAAGTGCTGGGATAATGCTAAGTGGAAGCAACAAGACAAAGCAGTTTGTATATGAGGAACATTGGATGGAGATTCTAAAAACTGTGTAATGTTTCTTCCATTGTTTAAACATGCTCAGAACTATTATGCGCAAAACACATTTTAGTGTCACCTACACCTCATTCATCCATACTGCCTCGCTTTAGTCCATTTTTGCAAAGAGCTCACTTTCAGACCAAAGCCCTTGTCAGAGAACTTTTAGTTAGAATCTCTCCCCTTAATAAGAACATTTTGCAGTTAAAGTAATATAATTCTCTTTGTCTCAATAAATGATAGAAAGCAACAGAGGTATTACAGAATCACACGTGATGACATAATCTCATTTCACTATATGACACTACTGAAATCATGTCATTAAAAATACGTTAAAAATCCATCCAGTCCTCTACCAGAACCAACATTTAATTTTTAATTCAATAAGTTGTACACAGCCATATCTTTCTTTTAACACTAAAAAATGCTACTGTGTTTTAATTGAGCTCTATGAAATATTGTGCTTGTGTTTAAGAAGTCTTGTGTATGTATAATATATACACAAATTTTGTTATATATCGTTTTAATCACTAAAACTACATCAAGCATAGCAAGAAACCTATACCATCAAAGATATGAATAAATTAGGATTAGCTGTTCTAAGAGTAGAATCAGTGAGCTTTAAATAAGCATAAAAGAGACAACATTATATTGACATTTTAGAAACGTGTTTCTTATATCAGTATGGAAAACAATTCCAGACTAACCAGCCTGATGGCTATTGTATGAATCTAATTTTAAAAATATGGCAGTTAAAACTTAAAATAGGGGCTTAAATAGGGCTAAAAAGAAATAACTTAACTGTTATTAAGGGTAGGCTTTGAAGTTGGTTGGCTATAGAAAAAAAGTGAAGGAAAATACTGGATATTAAGGTGATTAGTCTATAATAGTACCAATAAAGAAAACACTAGAATAGTTACTCTTTGTCATGTGTAATATTGCCTTTTCATTAAAGTGCTAAAAAATTTTCTCTTTAATGTCTTATTAATCTAACCAACTAAATCCCTTGCTCATTTTTAATATAAATTTGTCAACCTAATATTTCCCAGTCCCATATTTTACAAACAATTATTAACTAACTAGCCTATCTTGTGGTACTTCTCAACTTTGATTATTTCATTTGAAAGTATACAAACTCTAAATATAAGAAACATAATTTTTCTTTGTAAAATCAATTTTTACAGTGAATTTCTTTTCCTCTTTCACTATTTAAGAAGTTAGTCCACCTGTCAAGCAGAAAGGTGAATAGAATTTCTATATAGCTCACAGGATAAAAACAAGACTATGGTCTTAAATATTATTAGAAGTTAAATTTTGCTTATACCTAAGAAAAACTTTCTTGTATTTGTGTCTATGAAAAATTAGAATGAGATTATAAATGTTTTGTTCCTGATGGTGTTTAAAAGGATTCATGTTTTAGGGCTGGAGAGGTAGTATAGCATTTAAGGCTCTTGCCTAGCTCGTGGTCAACCCAAGTTCGATCAACGCTACTCCATATGGTTCTTTGAGCACCACAGACAGAAGCACCCTGAGCACAGAGCCAGAAGCCCTGATAACCCCTGGCTGGATCCAAAACAAAAAAGAGGACTCAATTATTATTGGATAAATTTGACTATATAATACTTCCAATAGACATAAAAATCATGAAGATGCTGATAAACATTGCAATACTGAAGTCAAAATAAATGCTGCTGCCAAGTTGTACAAAAGTAGAAAAAAAAATGAAATTACTTTAATTTGCTTTAAAGCTCAAATTCCTGATATTAATATAGAACAGTTTCTTCGAGTTGAATAAAAATGTCTTTTGATTCCAATTCTGTTCAGTTATTAACCTATTTGAAAAATATTCAGTCTTTGTTTTCTCAAGATGATGCCTAGGGATATAGTAACACATAAGAATGCATAATATAATATATATATATATATGTCATTGAAATAAATGCAGTCATTCTATATCTGTCGTTTTCCTTCTGAATAATTTCACTCAATATGATCCTCTCCATGTCCATCCATTTATAGGCAAATTTTGTAACTTCACTTTTCCTAACAGCTACATAGTATTCCATTGTAATTGTATATCTCACGGTGGTATAATAAAATATTAATTTAAAAAAGAGGAAAAAAAAATGAAGTGTCTTTAAAAAAAAAATAAAAAATTAAAAAAAAAAAAAAAAGAATACACAGGGCAGCAAGAATAGGAAGCTTCTCCTTGTAATTCTCTTCCAGATTTCACTGATTGAGCTAAGTCAAAAGCCATCTGCTGATGTGCCAGTGATCGCTTCTGGATTGAGCAGTCATTGTGCCAAAACCTACAGCTGAACTCCTGTTTCTGTCACATTCTCATACCACTCATGCAAGACCATATGGGATGCTGGGGATCGAACCTGGGTCCTGCCTCATGCGGGACAAACACCTTACCTGCTGGACTATCATTCCAGCCCCGCCAGGAGTAATTCCTGAGTGAAGAGCCAGGAGTAACTCCTGACCATTGCTGGGTGTGACCCAAAAAAAAAAAATGTAAAGGACCTGTACAAAGAAAACTACAAAACATTGCTTCAACAAATAAAGGAGGAGATGAGGAAATGGAGACACATTCCATGCTCATAGATTAGGAGGATTAACATTGTAAAAATGGTAATACTCCCTAGAGCTATTTACAGACTCAATGTGGTCCCTATTAGGATACCCATGACATTCTTCAAAGAAGTTAACCAAACATTCCTGAAATTTGTGTGGAATAACAACCCCCATGAATATCTAAAGCAAACATTGGGGAAAAGAAGATGGGATGCATCACCTTTCCCATCTTCAAACAGTACTACAAAGCCATATCAATTAAAATGGCATTTTATTGGCATAGAGACCGAAGGTCCTATGGAATAAAACTGAATATCCTGACACACACTCGCAAATATCACGATTGCTCACCAACATTATTAAGTGGAACAAAATAAAAACCTCTTTACCAAGTGGTTTTGGAAACACCGGGCAGCTAAATGTAAAAATATGGATTTAGAGCTCTTTCTAATGCCATGCACAAAAGTCAGATAAAAATGGAATAAAGGGGGCTGGAGTGATAGCCCAGCGGGTAGGGGCGTTTGCCTTGCAGGTGGCCGGCCCATGCCAGCCCGGGTTCGATCCTCAGCATCCCACATGGTCCCCAAGCACTACAGGGAGTAATTCCTGAGTGCAGAGCCAGGGAGAAACCCCTGAGCATTGCCGGGTGTGACCCAAAAAAGCAAAAAAAAAAAAGGAATAAAGATCTCAGCATCAGACTTGAATCTAGAAGGTACATTTGAAGAAAATATAGGCAAAACCCTCCATGACATTACAGCTAAACATATCTTCAAAGATAAATGAAACTCCACTGACAAAGCAAATGGAAGCAAAGATAAACATATGGGATTTTATGAAACTAAAAGCTTGTGCACCTCAAAAGAAATGGTGACCAATATACAAAGATAGCCCATAAAACAGGAAAGAATATTTACCCAATACCCATGCTAAGGGGTTAATATCAAAGATATACAAGATACTGTAGTACTTTTCAAAAAAAATCCAACCCCATTAAGAAATGTGCAGAAAGAGCAGAAATTTTCTCAAAGAAGAAATTTGATTGGCAGAAATATATGAAAAAGTGCTCTTCATCATTAGTCATCAGGGAGATGCAAATCAAAGCAACAATGAGATATCATCTCACGCCACAGACACTGGCACACATCCAAAAGAGCAAGAATAACCAGGGCTGGCGTGAATGCAGGGAAAAGGGACTATCATCCACGTTGGTGGGAAAGTCAACTAGTCCAGCCTTCTGAAGAACAATATGGACATTCCTCCAAAACTAGATTTTGTGCTCCCATTTGACCCAGCAATACCACATCTGGGAATATATCCTGGAGGCACGAAAACACACAGCGAAACATCATCTGCACTTCTATATGCTTTGCAACACTATTCACAATAGCCAGGGTCTGAAAACAACCTGAGTGCACGAGAACAGAAGACTGAATAAAGAAACTATGGGATCTACACAATGGAATACTATGCAGTTGTCAGGAAAAATGAAGTCATGAAATTTGCCTACAAGCGGATGGACATGGAGATCATCATGTTTAATGAAATCACTCAGAAGGAAAAGGACAGATAGAGAATGACTGTATTCATCTGTAGGATATAAGTATATACCAGTGTTCTACTAATCCCTAAATGTGTGTATGGCAAGCTACATATGTAAGAGAAGGGGTGGAGAGAGAGAGAGAGAGAGAGAGAGAGAGAGAGAAGAGGAAAAGTGCTATAGAGGGAGGGGGAGGGAACCTCGGGATATTGGTGGTGGGAACCGTGGAGGTAGAGGATAGGTTCTGCAACATTGTATGACTGAACAGCTTTGTAAATATCTATCTCACTGTGTTATAATAAAAAAAAATAAAACAACATAACTAGTTAAAGTAACCATATGTTTTCACTTTGCAGATGGTTGTTTGGGCTTGAGAAAGCAGTATGACAGAGAGAAATTGTATATGACAAGCTTCCTTAATCTTCTATTTACCTTACCAAATAGTGAAACATTTTATTGGATTCTGAGAACAGAAAAAAAATAGTGATAAATATTATATCCAAATATATTATCACTTAAGCAATTTGCTAATATCATTTATTCTAGGCCTGTGGTAAGCCTTTTGCTGGTTCCAATTCTAACCACATCCTAGTGTAACAACTTAATTCCTATTTTACAACTGTGGATAATAATAAAGTTTAGGCTCAAGGTTGGTGAAGTAAATAAAAGTGACAGAACACAAACAAAATTCTGTACAATTTATTGATTTATTTTTACAAGAATTCAAGTGCAGAAAAACTGGAAAATTTTGGAATCCCTGCAAATATCCCAGCAAGAGAAATTTAAGTTTGTTGGACTTTAACAGCTAAATCTTAACATTTCCTATACACTTAATTATTTTAGTGGTCATTCATCATGCTGTCTTAGTGGTCATTGGTATGCCTCTAATTAGTTTTGCTTTGTGACCTCATATTTTGCTCCAAAATTCATGCTCCATGAGTCAGAAGCTAGGTCATTTATTTAGCATTATCTAGTCTTCAGATATAAGGCATAGCTATCTATCATGCTAACTTTATATCTTAATTTGGGAAAATCAATATGCGCAATAGGGGCAAAAAGTCCAGCAATAACAGAGATCAGGAATGAAAATGTACTTGTGTGAAACAAATAATAAAAGGGCCATCTGAAAGACATACACATAAACCATAAAATACTAAGGGAAGTCCACCAAATCTGCCACCATAAGTTATTACTATCACAAGGTGTGAAATCAGTAATGACAACAGTAATGATTCAAGTTAATTGAATTCTGAGCTCTCTTATTGTTATCTTCACACCCAAATAGGTGCCCAGTTCTCTCTCTCTGAAATACCTTCCACTCTCTCCTTCAAATGTCCATAATCTGTAAAAAACAAAAATCAAATTTCTCTTCTGTAAGCAGTTCATAAAATGGTTGAGTGAATCCTGTGCTCACTTTTTTCTATAAAACCATTCTCAGCTCAGAATAATACTTTTCTTGTTATAAGAAGGCATTGACCCAGACTCAGGAATACAAAAGTGAACAAGAGAAACATGTTATTGTTTTTCAGTATACATATTCTAGAAAAGATCTAGATAAGCAAAGATAAATGGAAGTAGCTTTATACAGTGAATACTATCAAATCATTATGGTTATGAGAAGAGAGTGACAACAGGGATTGAGTTTTGCTCACTTTGCTTTTCTTTCAAATTTTAAGCAACACCCAGCAGTTCTTAAGGGTTAATCCCAGTTACGTGCCAAGGAGTTGCTCGCAGAAATATTAGGGGAACCATGAGATGCAACAAATCAAGCAAAGGCATTGTTTTTTCTGCCTGTTGAGTTTTCTATCTGCCCTCTGGAAATTTTTATATATCAGTGACTATGCATAGTTATTTCTGGAAAATTCTCTATGACTATCTAAAACTGAGTCATTCTTTTCTGTGCATCCATATTGGCCTACACTTATATTCGTCACAGCATTAATTATATGGAGCATAATTGTGTTTCCTAATTACATATCCAAACTTGGGTTTTAAAACATAAAGGTGGTTAAATATTTGTTGAAAGGAAAATGATTAAAAAAAAAGGATAAACTGAGAAAATTCTATACTTTGAATACAACTGATAAGAACACACTGTCATTCTCACAAACAAATGAGAAGAATCAGGAAAACAGAGATGATGCAAGAAGAAAGAAAACCGGAATTCTTTTAGTGCCTATAATATGCTTATTAGTGAGCTAGCCTACTTGGGGATTTCAGCAGAGTTTCAAGTAATAATCTTGAGATACAGTTCAAATAATAATGAGAACATATTCCAAACTAGTTTAGACTGAAGTTCAGTTGTTATGAATAAAAATACAGGTATTAGAAATCTAACCATATGGATGGTAGATAAGTAATGTCATAGCATAGATTCCCATATTCAGTTGTTGCTCAATAATTAGTATCTAATAATAAAAACCTTAGGAATGGAGTATGGTAAAGTCACGGTCAGCTGTACAGTCAGTTAGCTAGTGAAGTCACAGTCATTGGACACATCAGGGAAGATAAAACCATATCAACATTCTGAAGCAAGATATGCTGGAATTATACCCAGGAGACCCAAAAACACATAGCAGAAACACTATCTGTACTTTTTTATTCATTGCAGCTCTATTCACAATAGCCAAATTCTGGAAACAACCTAAGTGCCCGAGAACAGAGTACTGGCTAAAGAAACTGTGGTATATCTACACAATGGAATACTAAGCAGCTGTCAGAAAAGACGAAATTATGAAATTTACCTGCAAAGGAATGGACATTGAGACTATTATGCTGAGTGAAATTAGTCAGAAGGAAAAGGACAGAATCAGAATGACTGCATTCATTAATGGGATATAAATATATATCAGTGTTTTACTAAGTATGGGAAATGGTAATGTCAGACTAGAACTTACTATTGAATATACACAAAGAGACTTATATGATAAACCCTAAATATCTGTAGGACAAGCCAGAATGTGTAAAAGATGAGAGAGAGAGAGATACAGAGACAGAAAGAGAAAGACAGAGAGAGAGAAATAGAGGAAAAGAAAAGTTGCCTATTCTAGAGACTGGATGGGCATGGGTGGGAGGGAATGTGGGGACATTGGTGGTGGAAATGGGGCACTGATGGAGGGATGGGTGCTGGAACACTGTATTACCAAGAACCAATTATGAACACCTTTGTAACTGTATATCTCAAGGTGGTAAAATTAAAAATAAATAAATAAATAGATAAATAAATAAATAAAAGAAAAAATAAAAGAAAAAAGATATGCTGGGATTTACAAAGAGTGCATACTGCAGCAAATAAAGAACAAATGAAACTAATTTAGATTAATTTCATTGTAGTTTTTTGGTGTTCAACTTGGTTTTGATGCCCTTACCATATCATGTGCATTTTTATTATGTTCATATTATATCATCATTTCAATTCCCTAACAATTCCATAATGGAATGAAGGTACTACCATTTCTCAAAAGTTAAAAATAAAATAGATCACTTATTTTATTTTAATTTTTTATTTTGTATTTTTAGTTGATGAACATCAAGTGGCACTCAGAGGTTATTCCTGGCTCTGCACTCAGGAATTACTCCTGATAGTGCTTGGGAACCATATGGCATGCTGTGGATCCAACTCAGATCAGCCAGCACCTTATCTGCGATGTTAAAAGTCAAAGAGATTTTTATCAGAGAAAAAGAAAACATTAGGAATGAGAGGATTAAAAGCTGAAATATGGTTCCTGGGTGATACTACAGCAGGTAGGGCATTTGCCTTGCATGTGGCTGACATGGGTTTACTTCCTGGAATCCCAGATGGTCCCTTGAGCACTGCAAGGAGTAAGTCCAGAGTAAAGAATCAGGAGTAACCCCAGAGCATCGTTGTGACTCAAAAAAGTTGGGAAAAAGGCAAAATAGAAGAGAAAG
Organism: Cryptotis parvus; assembly: GCA_021461705.1. Taxonomy (NCBI): domain Eukaryota; kingdom Metazoa; phylum Chordata; class Mammalia; order Eulipotyphla; family Soricidae; genus Cryptotis; species Cryptotis parvus. Next base: position 13,678 of record JAJIBD010024366.1, read on the forward strand.
ATAGGAGGTATGAAAGGGATTTAGTATGTGGAAATGGAAAATGTAAACACGTTTTAAGGCAAATATAAAAATAGGCAAATGGCTAGAGAGGAGGTAGTTGTGTAGTTAATATAGTATGGTCATACAGAAAATAAAGTAGGGCATAGTGTATTTCTAGTGATTATTTCCAAATTCATTAAATGCAGTAAGAAACCAGAGAAAGCAAAAGCAGAGGAAAAGACAATAGAAATAAATGTAATATTTATTACACTGATGTAATTTAGCTAATACATTTTAGCTAATAAATAAATGTAAGTTAGCTAATAAATATTAGTTACTAATGAAAATTTGTCATTAACAACAGTATTCTCAAAAACATGCTTTAACTGCCACTTGAAATGTGACTTCCGATTATTTCATACCATTTGTCATTGATGCAAGGACTAATTGTCAGCACAAATCTGACACATGCACCATATTTGTTGAGTCCACATGACTTCAAAAGAATCATGAAACAGGCCATTCAGTAGAAAGTACCATAGCTCACAGTCCCTTAAAATAAGTGATTGAAACTTCCCTCTTTCATTCTAGCTGAACTTCAGTCGTAGAGAAAACATAGCTGTAATGGAGTTGCCTCTAGGGTTCTGAATATGTTCCTCCAGAACTTGCAATACATTGGCTTATTCTGAATGGTTTGCTTTACCTAAAATCCTAAAAATTCACTAAGTTTGCATTCTAGTTAGTATCTAATCAAATTATTCTTTTTATTTTGGGGCCACACCCTGCAATGCTCAAGGTTACTCCTTGTGGTGCTCGGGGACGATATGGAATACCGGGGAATCGAACCCGGATTGGCTGCATGCAAGGCAAATGCCCTACCCACTGTACTATCGCTCTGGCCCAAATATTCTTAAGTGAAGTCTAGTTTTCTGGGGTTAGACTCAGAAATAAGCATAGTCAAATAACTTTATTCACTAAGATTCCAAAACTTTTTTTTAAATATGTTAATGCCCACTGATTTTCCTAAAGGCATTTTCCCAGAAGATTTTTTTATGTAGGAACTACTTATAACAAAACACATTGTGGGAAATATGAATTTATAAGCAAACCAGTGAAGTTTTCATTTACTTTGGGAGCATCTACTTTTTGGTTTTTTTTTTTTTCTGTTTTGAAGCCACACTCAGTCATGCTCAGAGCTTACTCCTGTCTCTGTGTTCAAGGATCACTGCTGGCAAAGCTCCAAGGAACATATGGAATGCCAGGGGATAGAAACCAGGTTGATCACATGCAAGGCAAGCAGGCTTGGCAATGTCCCAACCCACTGACCTGCTGATCCATCCCTAAGAGGAGCTACTGAGATGGACATTCTACTTTTACTGCCAGCTAGAGACCCAGAGGAAGTCTTGACCTTCTTCTTCAAGAGGAAGTCTTGGTAGCTAAAGGTGAATTCTGAAGCCGAATATTCACCATAACAGGAACTTTTTGGGATTCCAACTCCTCCTCTCCCCTTATCCACAAAACCCCTTCGTTGTGCTTCTCACCTCAAAAGGAATCTAAAACTGAACTACAGGTCCTTGAACAGCCCATCTCAAATGAGAGACATTACTCAACAGAAGTACTTAACAGAAGAAACTGGAATAAATTAACGTGCATCAACATAAACCTTTGCTCTTCCCCCCCCCTGACATTTCCCCTTATTTTAGTACAAAAAAATCACACCCAGGGTGTCGGGAACGCCGCCAGGGTCCCTGACAGTGCCGGGAAGCGAAGTTCCCTTCTACCTCTGAAGCCGGCGGGGAATGGATGAAGACTCAGGAATCCGATGCAGTTTTAAAAGGCCTTGCTTATCACAGGTTCAGGCATACAAATCCACAACAGGAAAAACCCTGTGCTTAGGATTCCTGGCTAGAACCCCAGCCATGTGTAGGCCAAAATGGCAGCCACCACGTGTAAAGGCCCTGTAAAGAGGAGACAAAGACAAGACTCCCAAGAAGGGTGCGAGCTCACAAAGAGAGAGCCCAAAAAGAGAGCACGAGAGAGGAAGCAGGCTAGTATTATACCCCTGCAACTGAGACCTCCCTCCCATTATTATGGAAAGCAGGGAGGGCAAATGCCCCTCAGGTAATTTCTCCCAGCACCTCACCTAGGCCCTTTTATATGCTAATGTCTTGAACCAAGATCTGCCTGGAAAACCCTTTATAGGGTAGAGAAGGGGTTTCTGAGATGGCTTTTCTCTGTACCAAAGTCTAATACTAGTACCAGTTAAATATTTCTCCAAGCCTTCACAAGTCTTGTCTACTTCACGGTAGTTTTGTATTTTAGCTGCCTTTGAGTTATCAGGGAGCCATGCTTGCTTGCTTAGAGGCAAACAGCATTTCTCTCTGGTCTAAATACTTAGAGATCCGACGTGGCCAGGCAAATATGCTGGTAAGATCTAGCTAGTCCCACGATGATTGTGGTATCATGAGAGAATATTTATACCAGCTAGTACAGAATACATGCTCAGAAAAACTGCCACATTTAGACTACCCCCTTATCTATGAAGTGATTTGCAGGTGGCAATTCAGAGCAGATTCAGAGGCTCTTAGAGGAGTCCTGCAACACTAGGGTAGTGATTTAATATACTAATGAAAATAGCAATGTGTGTCAAGGCATGAATCTACAATGGCCTATACCAAAGAGGGACAGACCTGAAAACATGGAAACTTGTGCTTGCTGTACCTAAAGGTGAGACCCCTGCAAGATGAAAGCAACAGTTTCTACCATGCTGGAACAGAGAGAAGCATAAAAGATTTGCTCAGGCCAATATTTGCCTGTGATCATTTCCTTCCGGATTTTGGCTTGAGAGGGCTAACAGCTGGACCCTCTCATTCATCTGTAACACTCCCAGTCGCTGCTGTCTTTGCATCACAGTCCCTTCCTGTATACTAAGCTGCTTTAAAAGGTATTTTCAAAGCCTACATGGAGCAAAATCTTTATGTAATCAGGTAATTTGTTGGCATCTCCTTCCGGAAAATACTAGCATTTGGGTGAATTCCTCTTTGAATTCCCAAATCCTGAGTTGTGCAGTCAAAAGGGCATGCAGTCAAAAGAGGCATGAAGTAAAAGGGGACTGGCGTTACATAAAATAATCTGAGTAAAGTGAACCTGCTCCTTAGGTACACTATTATTTCTTTTTTTTCTATTATAGAAGCCTCTAAGATTCAATTAAGAGCTATAGTATCTGGTTATCCTCAAGTTTCTTACAAAGTCACAATATTTCCCTTTGAGAGTCTAGTTTTATTTTTATCTGTTTTTCACAGGTCTAAAAGCATGTCACCCAAAAACTGGTGTCAGAACACTCTGCAGTGGAAACTTTGCTTTTCTTGCAGAAATATGAGGAAACTTTCCAAGGACTTGCTATAGAGAGATGAGATTTTCCTCATTGAAAATTGGTGACATATCGCCCGCTCCCCTCTGACCCGGTGTCTCCTCTCACTGCCTTCCTGTTCCAAACCACGTGGACGCGCCAGGGGCTGCTGGGCTGTGTGGCTGCAGGAGGCAGCCCAGGTCGCCACAGCCGCGGTAGCCAGCGCCCGGGGTCCTGACTCTCGCGCGCCTCCCAAGTTGCTGCACCCAGGCCCCCCGATCCGTGGCTGAGGGCGCGCACATGGCGACCCAGGCGCACTCCCTCAGCTACACGGGCTGCAACTTCTTGCGCCAGCGTCTGGTCCTGTCCACCCAGAGCGGGCGTCCAGTTAAAATCCGAAAGATTCGGGCCAGAGACGACAACCCGGCCTCCGAGATTTTGAAGCCAGCTTCATAAGGCTGTTGGACAAAATAACTAACGATTCTCGAATTGAGATAAACCAAACAGGAACATTATATTATCAGCCTGGTCTTCTGTATGGTGGATCTGTGGAGCATGACTGTAGCGTCCTTCGCAGCATTGGCTATTACCTGGAGAGTCTTCTTTGCTTGGCTCCGTTTATGAAGCACCCATTAAGAGTAGTTCTTCGAGGAGTGACCAATGACCAGGTTGACCCATCGGTTGATGTTCTTAAGGCAACAGCCCTCCCTCTCTTGAAACAGTTTGGGATTGATGGTGAATCATTTGAGCTAAAGATTGTGTGCCGGGGAATGCCTCCTGGAGGAGGAGGCGAAGTGTTGTTCTCCTGTCCTGTGAGGAAATTCCTGAAGCCCGTTCTGCTCACAGATCCAGGAAAAATCAAGCGCATCAGAGGAATGGGGTACTCTGTACGCGTGTCACCTCAGAAGGTGAATCGGATTGTGGAGTCTGCAAGGAGCATCCTCAACAAGTTTATACCTGACAACTATATTTATACGGACCACATGAAGGGAGTCAACTCTGGGAAATCTACGGGCTTTGGCTTGTCACTGGTTGCGGAGACCACCAATGGCACTTTCCCCAGTGCTGAAGTGGCATCCAACCCCCAGGGCCAGGGATCAGCGGTGCTTCCAGAGGACCTCGGCAGGAGCTGTGCCAAACTGCTGCTTGAAGAAATCTACCGGGGTGGATGTGTGGACTCAACCAATCAAAGCCTGGCTCTGCTGCTCATGACCCTTGGACAGCAAGATGTTTCCAAAGTCTTGCTCGGGCCACTCTCTCCCTAAACGATAGAATTTTTTGCGGCATTTGAAGAGCTTTTTCCAGATTATGTTTAAAATTGAAACCAAGCCCTGTGGTGAAGAACTCAAGGGTGGGGATAAAGTACTGATGACCTGTGTTGGCATTGGCTTCTCCAACCTTAGCAAGACCCTTAAGTGATACTGTCACAAACTCTGGCCCCTACACCTATAAACAAAGCAGAAACTGCCAAAGACACCGAAAAGGATCAAGTTTATTTTCATCAAGGATAGGATAGCCCTTTTTTATTAAGACCATCTCAGTTTTCCATTTAGAAAAATGTCATTATGTCCTCATAGAAGACATCTCTATATCATGTGGTTTCCACCTATTTCTGGTGACATTGACGTTCCTTTGGAGGCCCAGTCTTGACAAACTTTCCTGTGACTTACTGGTTGAAGAATATACCTTCAAGACACACTCCGACAGCAAGAACAACCTCATACTACTTTGCAGCATTGCCTCTTCAGCTTGTATCACTGGACTATATCATGTGGTTGTTTACAGACCTATAGTCTGTTACTGTTCACTCTGTAAGGACTGACATCTTTGAGCCTTAGTTTTCGTTTAAGGGACTAAATGAGATAGTAAGTGAAGCTCCATGGAGGAGTGCAGTGCCATTCACTTGTCAGATTGATACCAGGCTTTTCCTATCCCTGTCTTCTGAATTGAATGCTACCGAGTGGAAGACGATTCCTCATTTGGCTCATTGTACATGTATGTGGGCAGGACATGGCCTGGGAGAAAGGAGTTTGTCTAAAATTATTGGATGTTTTTATATCTCAATTGTGCCATACATTTTAAACATTTTATACTTATAATGTGTGATGTGGATGTTATCTGCATAAGAAAATACAAAGCAGGTATTTTGGTTTTTGAAATTGATAATGTAAAGACATTCTATCTCATAAATTAAAGATCTAAGTGAAACTGTCAAAAAAAAAAAAAAAAAGAAAATTGGTGACATAGTATCCAGGGCAAGAACTTGACTGAGTGTAAGAAAGTTAATGTCTTTTTTCACAAAATAAATTTTATGTCTTAAATTTTATTACATTATAAACAACCTACTCAGACTCTTTTAATGTTTTTGTTTGATACAATCTAATATTTTAGTATTTGTAAAATAATAATAACCCTTGTGTCCCCCATATTGTTTGATGAATTATGACCTGTAGTACTCTTTCCTTAGCTGAATCTTTTAGTCTTAGGATAGTCCATCCTTCTTTCTGAGCAAGATTTAATTAAGATGCTGCTCTGATGTTCTTAAGCACTAGATTAATGACCATCTGTCATGAGATAATTCTTTACATAGAAGAAAATGCCATTACAATTTCTACTTTTAGTTATGACTAAGTAGCTAGTAACAGGTCAAAACTCATATCAAGAAAGCTAGAAAAATTGGGTAAAATTTTTAAAACCTTAGGAGCATTGGAAAGCCTCAAATTAGTTGACTTGAGGGTCAGTTTCTCAGAGAAAGAAAGTGTATATTGGAATGAACATGACTTCTAGTATCAGTTTTCCCCTTTGAGATATTTTCCATATCATTGTTTAAATTTTTCTTTAATTTTGGGCTAGTCATTTGGCAATGCTCAGGGAATACTCTTGGCTCTGCACTCAAGAATTACTCCTAAACTTTCCCAGCTCCCACAGACGCCTCCTGCCCCCCCAACCAGGTGTGTTTGAGCCCTGTGCACCCCCAGAGAACGAACCAGTCCCAGGGAAAAAGGCCTGGAACTTTCACCAACAGGGCCGAGGCACACAGAGCCTGGACCTGCAGCCACACCACTTCCTCCCTGCTCCTGTAGATGCCTCCCATTCACCCTACCAGGAGTGTTTGAGCCCTGTGCACCTGGCGGAATCATAAATGACATCCCAAAACTCAAAACCACACGGACACACTAGCATCACACAAAATACTATTTATCTTACCTGAAATACAGGTGAGCATTTGTTCCTACATTCCTTGCCACCCATCCCAAACTGCAAACAACCCAGACACCTACTAACTGTACTATCTAGCCACCCAAAAACACAGATTTGCAACCAACAATAGTCGTTATGATAAAGCAATGCAGAATTCCATCAGGCTCAGTGAGTGAAGTCACTAGCTCAGATGAAGCAACCAATAATGATGAGCTGTATAACCTCTCTGATAAGGAATTTTGGAAAGAACTGTTCAGGATGCATAAGGAATTCAAAGAAGCAATAGAATACAAAGTCAATAAAACACAAGAGGACATAGAGCAGAAATGAGTAAATTGCAGACCAAAATACAAGCATAAATGGCAGATATTTAAAATGTGGTAAATGAAATGAAAAACACACAGGAAGGCCTCCAAAGCAGAGTAACAACTGCTGAAGAAAGAATTAGTTATCTCAAAGACAAGGTCCAAAGATTCTCTAGACAACAGCAGAAGATGGAAAAACTACTCACAATTAATGAGCACACTACAAGAGATAATCAGGATGGAGCCTAAAGGAACAACATACAGATCATTGGGGTCCCAGAAGGGCAAGAAGAAAATCCTGATGAATAAGAAACTGTCAAAGCCATCATTGCTGAGAAGTTCCCAGAACTGAAGAACGCATGCTCCCAAATTCAGGAGGCCCGTAGGATACCAGCTAAAAGAAACCCCAATAAGAATACTCAATAAGAATACTCTAAACAATATGGACTTTCCTCCAAAGACTAGAAATTGAACTCCCATTTGACCCAGCCATACCACTCCTGGGAATCTACTCTGGGAAACCAAAAATACGCAGCGGAAACACCATCCCTACTTTTATGTTCATAGCAGCATTATGCACAATAGCCAGAATCTGGAAGCAACCAGAGTGCCCGAAAATCGATGACTGGATAAAGAAGCTTTGGTACATCTACACAATGGAATACTATGCAGCTGTTAGGAAAAATGAAGTTATAAAATTTGCCTACAAATGAATGGACATGGAGAAGATTATGTTGAGCGAAATTAGCCAGAAGGAGAGAGACAGATACAGAATGACTGCATTGATTTGCATGGCATAAATAAATATATATATACACATATATATATATATATATATTATGATACCAATATCCAAGGTCAAGTGAAACATGTATCAGGAGGTCTTGTCAAAGGTGGAAATTATCACAAACGTGTGGGAGTCAGAGATTAGGTAAGATAGAAAATGGAACAGTGTGCTAATAATTGTCGAGGGTACTAATGCCAACCTAGAACTGAACATTAAATAGAGGCAAAAGGATACACATGCCAACCTCTTAATGTATGTTCTGTAATCCATAGTCTGGAAGGGAAGGAAAAGAGAAAGAGAAAGGGAAAGAAATAAAGAACCTGCCATTGAGGGGGCTGGGGGAGGGGGAGGGAACCGGGGACGTTGGTGGTGGGAGATGGGCACTGGTGTAGGGACGGGTGCTAGAACACTGTATGACCAAAACCCAAACATGAACTTTTTAATTGTATATCTTTTTATTTGTATATCTCATGGTGGTATAATAAAATACTTAAAAAAAATAAAAAATAAAAACAGTAACAAAAGTGGAAAAAAAACTGAAGGATCTCCTATAAAATAAGACAAAACTCAAAACCACAAGTTTAAACAGAAAGATGGCACAAAATCTGATGACAATAATCTCTCTCAACATCAACTGTCTAAATGCGCCAATTAAGAGACACAGAGTAGTAAAATGGATTAAAAAACTTAATTCAACATTCTGCTGCCTACGGGAAACACAACTGAAAAATCAGAACAAACACAGACTCAAAGTCAAAGACTGGAAGAATGTTCTCCACACAAGCAAATCCTCTAAAAGGAGGTGTGCCATGCTCATGTCTGATAATATAGACTTCAGGCTGAAAAGGTTAGTAGGGACAATGAAGGCCATTTCTTAATAATTAAGGGGTATTTATATCAGGAAGAACTAAACATATATGCACCCAATGAGGGGCCAGCAAAATACTTAATACAACTGCTAATAGACATCAAAGAATACATTAACAGTAGCACACAACAGTTGGAGACTTTAACACTGCTTTATCAACTATGGATAGATCAACAAGACTGAAACTCACCAAGGAAATACTGGCCCTGAAGAATGTAATGGAAGAAAGAGAGGTGGTTGATATATAGGGCTTTTCATCCCAAAAAAGCTGAATACACATTTATCTTTAGTGCACATGGAACATTGTCCAAGATAGACCACATGCTGAGCCACAAAGCATACCTCAATAAAATAAGAAAGATAGAAATTGTGTCAACTATCTTTTCGGAACATGATGCACTGAAAATGGAAGTTAACCATACACAAAACAGGGAATCAGACCAAACACCTGGAAACTGAGCAGCTCACTGCTGAACAACCAATGGGTCATAAAAGAAAATAAAAAGGAAACCCAAAGATTCATGAAATCAAATGAAAATGAATACACCAACTATCAGAACTTGTGGGACACAGTAAAAGCAGTGTTAAGAGGAAAGTTCATAGCTCTGCAACATTCATTCATCAGGAAAAAAGAAAGGGCTCACATAAATAACTTAACTTCACAAATCAAAGTATTAGAAAAAGATCAACAAAAGGAGCCCAACCCAGGCAGAAAGAAGGAAATAATAAAACTTAGAGAGGAAATTAATGACCTGAAAAACCAAAAAACAATCCATAAGATTAATGAAACCAATAGCTGGTTCTTTGAAAAAATAAACAAGATCGACAAACCACTGGCAAGACTTTTAAGGACATGAAAGAGAGAACCCAAGCCTGTCACCATCAAGGGAATTAAAACAGTAATTAAAAGTCTGCCCAAATACAAAGTCCAGGCCCAGATGAATTCACTAGTGAACTCTACCAAACCTTTAAGGAGGACCTACTCCCAGTCCTTTTCAAGTTCTTCCAGGAAATAAAAAGAAACAGAAACACTCCCAAACAGCTTCTACGAGGCACATATCACCCTGATACCCAAAGTAAAGAGAGACAACACAAAGAAAGAAAACTACAGACCAATCACCCTGATGAACACAGATTCTAAGATCTTCAACAGAATACTAGCAAACAACAACATTAACAGTAAAGGCTTAACTTGCAACAACAGCTTAGTGAACCCTCAGATAATGGCTTCATGTCCCCATGGTGAGAATCAACAGCTTTCACATATCTTCTTCTAGAGAAATGTTCTTTGATCATTTCATTAGCCATTTAGTGGTAACAAGCAATATAAAATAAATAATATATAATAAAATAAATAATTGTAAGCCTCCTAAGGGGACAGACTTGAAGAAAATGGAGATTGGGGAAATTGAGATAATTGTGGAAAAAAGGTGACAGTGGTGGTGGGTTTGGTGTTAGAATATTGAATGCCTCAAAGTTCTGAGGGCTGAAAGTAGGTAAAGAGATATACATGATAACCTCTCAGTACCTGTATTGCAAACTGTAATTCCCAGAAGGAAAGAGAAAGAGAGTGAGAGAGAAAGATATAGAAGAAAAGGGCCTACCATAGAGGCAATAGAGGTAGGCTGGTGCGGGGAGTGTGGAGAGGGCGAGAGTGGAGGGTGACAGGAGGGAAACTGGGGGCATTGGTGGTAAGGAATGTACATTGGCAAAGGGACAGGTGTTGAATTATTTATGACTAAAACCCAATCATGAACAATTTTGTAACTATGTATTGTACAATGATTCAATTTAAAAAATTATTTGTCAGTTTTAAGTTCTGGAAAACTGCTTACGTCCTGTTTCACATCAACAATAAAAATATTATAAAGGAATAAATGAAACAGAATTTATTTGAAGGCACTCTCTTGATTTGAGGGTATTTTTAACAACATAATGGATTTCTCAAATATTTTCTGAAAGGGAGAGAGAAAAATCTTATCATTTAGATAAGAGGGACGGTTACACATGACTCCGTAGGTACAGAATCAAGTGATGACTGGTCCAGTGATGTAAGCATCTGCTGATTGGCACACACCCCTGTCCAAGACACGAAGGGAAAGAGATGTCATGGTTGATAAGCAGTGTAAGGGCACCATTTATGAAACAGATAGCACAAGGTTTATCTTTCCTTGGTTCTAGATTAAGTTGTTCCAAATAACGTCACTGCTGGACTCAGATAAGCAGTACACAGAAAACTGTCCAGAGAACCCAGAAAAGTCTTTGCTGTCTTCCATTCACTGGCTGAGCCTGAGACAATGACTTGGCAGGTGAAGGTAGCAGAGTCTTTCACATTATAGGGGAACAGGGAGTCATTTATGTGAAGCACGAAGGAGAGTGAAACCATAGCAGAAAAATAAATCTAATTGTTAGAGCGATTGCAAGACAAAAAGGGGAATAGAGAACCCTTGTCCAGTCATATCTAGGGAAGTAAAGCTGTTATTTTATTGGACACTGAGCAAAGCCTTAATATCTTTATACATAAATAATATTGGAAGAGGAAAAGAACAAGTGATGAAGTCTGCTCAGGACAAATTCTGATGCAGATGTCTTTATCTAAGGGGCAAATGTAAATGTATGCTTATTTGTACAATCAATATAAATAATGAATAACTGAGCAGTTATTTACTTATTTATAAAGTTACTAAAATAATATTCAAATTGTTAATATTTCCTTCTTAAATGATTATTAAAGAAAGTTAACATGTGTCTAATGCATGATTATAAAAGAAATATCCATTTATATTGTGGGTTAGCAATTATTTTAATTAACAAATTCAGAAGGGCTGATTCCAAATAAGCTGTGTAGTTATGAACCCAACCCTTACATGAGTGGGTATGAATGCTTCCTGAAATTTAATGGGAGTGTTACTTGCTAAAGTTCCTACATAAGCATAAATATAATATGTTCATTATAAGATTTTTTAGTAGATATCTTCACTGTATATGCTAAAAATATCTACTAAATAAACCTGCTTTTTGCACTGGATTGATGCAGTTAAGGTTTAGTTTTTTCTTCTTAAAAATAAACATGACTTAAAATTGGTAAAAAAAAATTATCATTAGGTCAATGGACAAAACTAAGAGTTCAATATTAAAACTAATACTAGAGCAAGTTTGAAATAATTTTCAATACAGGTTCATAGAACACATACCCTTGGTAGGTTATTAAAGCTCTAAGCTGATATAATTTTCCATAAATGTTAAATGTTAATGAAATGTCATTACCAGGGGCAAGGGAAAGGAAAGGATTAAACAAACTACTGTTGTGTAACTCTGACTTAAAGAACAATATCCATGAGGAAACTATTATCTCCTTTTCCAGGAAGATATTTACCCAATTCATTTTTAAACTAGTCAAAATTTCAAAACGCAATTCATTCTATAAATAATTGGAAAATAGTATTGTGAATAGATTTTAATTGCTTGGGGGAAAGTTAGCTTTTTCTTATTAGCAAAGTGCAGTCAAAAATGAAGATGGAAGACAAATAAAATATGGACTTGTTAATGGACCCTGGAAAAATAAATGAGGTTTTCTTAATTTCTTAGTTACTGTGGAGAGAGTATTTATTTCACAATGAAAAAGACAGCTTTGTCACAGCTCTGAGAAGTGGGAAGCATATAGATCATTTTTCTTCTAACTTCTCTGAAAGACTTTTAAATACAAACTAATATGAAATCACTTGTTTGGTTTGATTTTTCCATATACTTTCTGAAGGTTAAACCTGTCTTAAATCAGGAAATAGAAAGGACTCTAGCAGAATGGACACTTACCTATATGTACAGACTGAAATTTGTTCCTTATTTATGAGCATTTATTTATTTATAAAGTTGATAAAATAGTACCATCCAAAAGATCTCAATGCTTGTTGCAAAGTAAAGGAGATAATATAGAAATTACTCAAGGATAAATTCCTTCACTTCTCAAAATTTCCACTAGATTCTAAAACCAAGGATATAAAAGAGATACCAAATATTCCAAACCATCATTTTAGTAGCTAGACTTAAATGGTATCTCATTGTTACTACAATAGCCACTGTAATGGCATGATAATTAATAGATATAGGTAGAGAGCATTCTGGAAAAACTAAAGAAATACCAACAAGTTACTTTCTTTCATTGGAACAGTAATGGAGATTGGTCCCATCCACCAAGCCAAGGTGGGAAGCATAAAAGGAACTACTTAGGAAAGCTCTGGACAAAAGGAACACTGATGTCTCACTCCTACCTAGACATGTGCTAATCTGAAGGTGCTAATGTATAGAATGACATGTCTGTGTTTTTATCAGACTCTCCAAAGAAACAGAACAAACTGGAAACTAGAGGAAGCAGATACAGAGTTGGAGATTGAGCATGAGGAGCAGCAAGATGCATCAAGACATAAACAGATTTATTATGAAAAAACAAACTCAAAAATATGGAAGTTGAGAGTGCCCATGATTTGCCACTTAAAAGATGAGAACTTGGAAAAGTGGTATAATTCAGTCAAAGTTCAAAGGTTAAGACCAGGAAAACCAGTGGTGTTAGTACTACTCTGAGGGAAACTGATCCAATTAAAAGTTCTATCTCAATCAATGAAAAGATCAAAAATAAAGGTGGGGGGAGTAATGCCTCCTTTATTCATATCCTGATTTATTTAGACCCTCAAAAGAACTTAATTATTGTCACCAACCATGGAAAGGACAATCTACTGGACTCAACAATCGAAACACCTTCATAAGACGCACCCAGAAACAATGTTTAATCTGAGCATCAATGGCCCATTTAAGTTCATAAATAAAATTAATCCTCACAGTTCTATACTGGAAGACAATAGCCCCTCAGGAGACTGAAACATTTTTAGACATAAACACTGGTGCTTGCTTACTGCCCAGAGAACTGTGAATACTAATCTGGCTATAGAACTATGATAAGGAATAATGAAGGAAAGCACACTATTCACAATAGCCAGAATCTGGAAACAACCAGAGTGCCCAAGAACTGATGAGTGGGTAAAGAAACTGTGGTACATCTGCACAATGGAACACCACACAGCTGTTAGGAAAACTGAAGTTATGAAATCTGCCTATAAATGGATGGACATGGAGAGGATCATGTTGCGTGAAATTAGCCAGAAGGAAAAATACAGATATAGAATGACTGCATTTATTTGCATGACATAAATATATATATATATATATATATATATATATATACATATCATGATACCAATATCCAAGTATCACTAAGAGAGGCCCCAGGTACATTCCCACCCTACCCAAAAGATGATGTGAAGAGAAACTCCAATGTGGTAGAAATCAAGCTGTATATATTAAAAATATTGCTGCAAATATTGCTAGACTTAAGCTCTCTTTAAGCTGTATCTTCTAAGAGGTTTTGCCAAAGGCAAGACATTGGGGGTCAGGAAAATGCTTCAAAAGTGGCCAACAAGGGAATTCATTTTGACTTTAGGGAAAGATACTACCTTAGCCTTTTCAGTATGCTATAACAATACCACAGACTGAGTAACTTATAAACTACAGAAATTTGTTTCTCATCTGGAAGTAAAAATTCCATGACATTAAGTATTTGATATGAGTGTATCTCCTGATTTACTTAATGATTTTTTCACTGTGTCTCCATGAGGCAGAAAGTGGGAAAGAAATTCTCTGAGATGGCTATTATAACTGCACTAACCATTTACATCTACTTCATGACTTAATAATTTCCCCAAAACATTGCAGCCTAATATTCTGTTGAGCATTAGAATTTCAACAAATGAATTGGGGAAGGGGGATGTAAATATTCAGTAAAAGTATATGCAGTACAAATGTGCCTCCAGGCTGCATGACAATGATCAATTGAAAATGCTCACAACTAAAGGTTTTCCGTGAAGATATCATCCAAAACAGAGTGCAAAAGCACCAGGAAGAACTGAGATGATTTCCCACTAATCTGCTGTCACATTAAAGCAAAAGAGGAAGAAGGAGAGATAGAAAAGTATGAAAGAAGAGACAGTTCTTCTCCCCATCACCCCCATCACTCCCCATCACTTTCAGATCTTCCTAATAATTAGGACCTGGTTAGAAGTAGAAAACTTTTAAATAAGAAGTGAAATCAAGGTTTTTCTTGTTTGTTTTATGACTTATACAATTGTACTTTTAATTAAAAATATTCTAATTAAATCACCGTAAGATTCACAAAGTTCAACTTGAATTTCAGTCAAATAATGTTCTATCACCCATTGTCCCTCCATCAGTGCATATTTCCCACCACCATTGTTCCCAGTTTCATTCCTGAACCCCCCCCCACACACACACACAACCAATTTCTATAGCAGGCACTCTCTCACTCTCTCTCTCTCTCTTGCTCTCTCTTGCTCGCTCACTCTCTCTCCTTTTTGGGCATTATAGTTTGCAATACAGATGCCTAAAGATTATAATGTTGGTCCCTTTACCTACTTTCAGCACTCAGTTTTTATTCAGAGTGAACCCAACAATCATTATCATATTGGTCCCTTCTCTATCCTAGCTATCCACCACCACCACCACTTCTGGCAAGCTCCTAACCATGGACCAATTCTCCTGGCCCTTATTTCTACTACCCTTGTGTATTAGTATATTAGTTTAAAAACTATGTTTTTATAACCCACAAATTAGTGCAATCTTTCTATGTCTGTCCATCTCCATTTGACTCATTTCACCAAGCATGATACTCTCCGTGCCCAACCTTTCATAAGCAAATTTCATGACTTAACTTTTCCTGGTGTCTGGGTGGTATTCCATGAAATCAGTGTTATTTATACAGGAAATGTTCAAAAAAACTTTTTATATTTTTGTTTTTTGGGTCACTCCTGGAAATGCTCATGGTTACTCCTGACCCTGCACTCAGGAATTGCACCTGGCAGTGCTTGGGGACCATATGGGATGCCAGGGATCAAACCTGGGTCTACTGCGTGCAAGGAAAATGCCCTCCCTATTCTACTATCTCTTTGGCCCCTCAGAAACATTTTGAATATACCAATGATCACTTGATCACTTGAATCCCATAATTCATCGATTTGCTCGAGCGGGCACCAGTAACATTTCCATTGGACCCTATTGTGTGCCAATGTAGCCCAATGGCATCTGGTTGATTCAGGAATATGAAGAGCCTCAAACTGTTCCTTCAGGGTCTTGACAAGGAAGTTTGACCATCTTGTAGGTGGGCAGCCACGTGATCTTTTGACATCCCATGGGATCCAGTCGGTAATGGCTCTAGTACAGCGATGGTCTCCAAATTGCATTACATGTCCAGTTCTTCTGATTTTTGATGCCTTGGCAAACGAGACGGCGTCCCTGATTCTGGAATAGCGACGGAGGTCAGAACTCCGGATTCCTTCTCTCATTTGAGTGAGTCGTGATATTGCAAGCATAGCTCTTTCGATTCCTCTTTGGGAGACCCGAATAGCATTCTCATCCTGCTTTCGTAGGGCCCAGGTCTCTGAGGCGTATGTTAATGCAGGGAGAACAGTGGAGTCAAAGAGCTGTGCCCGGAGCCAGAGGTTCTTTGTCCTTTTAGCTATTTCTGCGATGCCTTTGAAGGCATTCCATGCCACTCTCTTCCTACTGAGCAGCTCAGGTTTTAGGTCTTTCATCATGTTGACTTCTCGACCTAGGTGCAAATAACTGCTGCATTCAGAGATGTTTGTTCCATTGAGAGTGAATGGGGCCTCTGGAACTAGTTCATTCTTCATAAATATAGTTTTCTTTAGATTCAGCTGTAGACCTATCTTTCCACATTCTCGGTCAAAGTCAGCCAGCATTTGTGCCGCTTGGCTAATGTTTGGTGTTATTAGAACAATGTCATCAGCGAAGCGGAGGTTGTGTAGTTGCCGACCATCTATCTTCACTCCCATTCCTTCCCATTCTAATTGTCGCATGATGTTCTCAAGGGTGGCACTGAAGAGTTTTGGTGAGATGGTATCACCCTGTCGAACCCCTCTTTTGACATCAATGATCACTTCTTTGTAGAATGGTGAGATCCTGGTGGTGAATCCGTAATACAGCTCAGGAAGGATCTTGATGTATTGGGTTTGAACACCCTGTTTGGCTAGGGCTTCGATGACTGCTTCAGTCGCCATAGAATCAAAGGATTTCTTTAAATCAATGAACATGAGACAGTTCATTTATTTAAAGTTCATTGGTAGCAACAATTGTTGCTACCAATGATAGCAACAAATATTAAAAAAGTGATCAGGAAAAAATAGAAATATTTCCTATATATATATATATATATATATATATATATATATCCACTAAACTCAAGCTATTCAATAAGCTAGTAAATAAATTATAAATAAGTTTTTAAAAGATTTCAAAGATATACTCATTGATTGGGAAACAAAGATAAATTATAAAATATTTAATTTTTTAATTCATTTCCATCCTAAAGTATTAGTTAAACCTCACTTAGGTAATTTAGCATATATTACATTTGTAGTTTCAATTTGGTATGTTATTTTTAGTGATCCTGCTCATCCAGAATTAGTTGAAATATTTTCCAAGGGTATAGTTTTATAAAGGTCTCAGCATAAAACAAAAATTAGTGTAGGGTCATGATTATGAAGGCAAAGGCATACCTTAAATTTACATTCAATGCTTCAGTAATGATTTGAGAAAGATATTTTTCCTTGCAAAATATTATCAGTAAAAATATATGTCAAATTTTGAAAGTAAATTGAATACATAAGATTGTGTCATCAATAATTTCCTTGTTTTTATATGTATTCTATTATATTTCCATTGCCATCTCCAGAGCAGATCTAACAGGTACCTGTTAATCAATTCCACTGGCTGCCTATGATTATTATAAGGTTGTGGTCTCTATCCCCTACTGAGTGGGCAGAAGGTCTTCTGACTAATCTCTTGTTATAGCTGGTTGGACAAATATGATCACCTAACCTCAGTTGAATTGCAATTTCTCTCAAAAATCAGTTCAAAAAGACAAAGGAACTCTAGCCGATCTCTGCTGACCACTTGACCTAATACAAGATGTAATATAAAGGTAGAGGCAGCTACGTGAGGCTCATGAGCAAACAGTTTAGAGGAAGTCTATTTCCAACATGAGAATTAAGAATCTGACACATATAGAAAGGTACTTATGATAGAACTCTTAGATCAGAATAAAAAGAAGCAGGAGAGATACTACCATAAGTTCTGCTACTTTTCTAACCCACTTCCTCACCAAACAACTGAATGTGAGTTTGTTCCTTTGAATTTGAGAAAAATGACCACGTATACTAATATTAGCTTACTTAAGTACTATCTAAAAGTCATCCCCTTTTAACAAAGAACAGGTAAACTTTTCTATTTGCATTCTGTAATTTTATGACATTATATAATCCATATGCAGAGATAAACTTTAACCAAACTTGTACCTTTCACAAGAATCCTATTATGGATCTGAGGGTGTGACTTTGTTGTAGATCACTTGTCATGCCATGGGAAATCTTGAACTTGACTCATGGCAATGTGTAGTCCACTAGCACTGCAGGGAGCAACCCCCAAACATTAAGTTCGGGTATCCCTGAACACAGTTGGATGAAAATCAAGGCACAGAGAAGTTCAGCAACTTTGGCAATTAAGTTATTTGATGAGTACTAAGGACACGCAGACTGAGTGACTCCAGGATCCACTCCTAAAATCTAGATAGTTTACAGCTTTCCAATCACTTTCTATGATTGAAATAATCGTGTTTCAGAGAATGCTAGATGCTAAGTCATAATTTATTTAGAAATTATATTAAGCAGAGTAAACAAAACAACACAGCTATTAAAAGAAGACTGAGCAGACAATAAGCATTTGAAATTATGAGTTTAGTGTGCAGATTAAAGTCATAAAACTTTTTAACCTTCCTTTATAGAATGCCTCATTGACCACCCTTTCTCAGAGGAGTTACAAAGAAGATTGATATATGATAAAATCATTATGAAAATTAGGGGATTTATTTTAATTTTCCAATGAATAAGCAAACATGAGCTAGGGAGTAATAAGACCAAATATTTATTAAGCACTCAAGAGAGTTTGAGTAACAGTTTTTGCATGGCTAAAAATCTCGTTCCAGATTTAAACAGCTCCTTTACATAGTTTTCCTTCCTCTATAATACACACTTAATATGAGACCTAAACTCAGACTAGAGCATTGTGAATTAAATAGACATTGTGAGGATTTGAGGAGTTTTTTTTTACTAAAATCAATACCATTTCAGACAAAGTCAAACATAATCTGTAAAAGTAAGCTATAAAATGTTATGACCAAGAATGTAACAATAATAAACAATGCTGCACTTTGGATCATTATGAATTAGACAATAATAATCCACAGTTTATAATCTGAGTCCAGCTGTGTGAGTCAAGGCAGAGATAAAGGACAAAAGTCCTACCACCACAAAAGGCACAATATGACCTAAAGTATAAAATAAGCCTGTTGACCAAACAGCATGCTGATAAATGAGCACAGGTTTTCTATTGTGTATACCTCCAACCCATTAAAATGAAGTTGAGTTCATTTTGCATAGCATGTGATTCAGCCATATATTATGTGGTGCAAAAAAAAAATCTAACAAAGGAGAGAGAAAGCGGATGCTTTATAGTTTAAGAAAGTAGCTTGTGACAAGAAGGTTAACTCTTTATTCTTGCAATATGAAAAGTTTCGATAAGTAGAAAAAAAGAAGGAACCTGTACTTAATTCTAGAGATGCATAATATATATCAGCATGGAGACAGGCAGTATAAATTAAAGTTGTTCTCTCCACATCTATTGGTGTTACTTTGTGTATTAGAAGATAGAGGGGTTAGGCGGCGGAGCGATAGCCCAGAGGGTAGGGTGTTTGCCTTGCACGCAGCCTGCCTGTGCCGGCCCGGTTCGATCCCCGGTGTCCCATATGGTCCTCCTAGCACTGCCAGGAGTAATTCCTGAGTGCAGAGCCAGGAGTAACCCCTGAGCATTGCCGGGTATGACCCAAAAAGCAAAAAAAAAAAAAAGATAGAGGGATTAGTTTCAGAAGGCCTAGGGCAATTGGGGTCAATCCATCCTTCTATCCTGGGTTCCTGGTCCTGATTATCAGTGACTATATAGGCAATCAGTAAGTGGAATCCATTGGTCTCGTTGGTTCAAGACATGGCTTAATTTTAATGTGGGAGGAAAGTTTTTCTCTCACACTTCCATAGTTAGACAGGTTTCTAGCTATCATGAGTATTATTAAGTATGGGAAGATGGGAAGTCTAACTCTTCATAATATGTAAACAAGAGAGGTTTTGTATGGAAGAATTATTGCCAGCATATATCACCGGGGTGTGTTTCTGTTGATAGTCCTTAATGTGTGACATCGATAAAGAAAAGGTTTTGAGTTTGCTGTTCACATAATACTCTCGTTCATCATGTAAATCAACCATGGAGAAAATAGATCGGGATATTTGCAAAAACATATCTAGTATTTAATGTTGCCCAATGTACTTAACATCCATGAATGTCACCTCATCAAAAATAAAGTATAATTTTTATCTTTCATCTTATAGATATTTTTTTAAAAAAGAATGTTTTAGTAATGCACCATAAACTTTTAGGAAAGGTATAAGCAATCACTGTATCACTGTCTTCCCATTGTTCATCGATTTACTCGAGTGGGCACTAGTAACATCTCCATCACTCCTGTCACAAGCAAGTGTAACCCAAGGGCATCTGCTTGCTCCAGGGACAGGAGGAGCCCGAAACCATTCTTCAGGTCATGGAACTGAGGTCCATAATTGTTCCTAGTTTTTGGCATAACAAGCAAATAAAACATGGGTAGCTTGTCAGGCTTTGCCATGTAGGTGGTATAGTCTCCGTAGAGGGCTCTCATCTTGAGCATTTACTGATGAAACTTAAGGGGGAAGATCAGGTTTTCTTGTGGATGGAGCTGTGAAGAACTATGGAGTCTGGATGTTGAGAATGACTAACTGCATGATGTGTGGTTTGTTCTGACTTCATTAGGAACTATCTTGAAACAGATATTTTCATTGGATGCTAAATTAAAACCTTAGTTTTCACCTTTAGTATTTGTTCCTCACCTTGAGTTATTTTGAAGAAATGGCAGCAAACCCCCCAAAGAAAGTACTTTTGTAATTAAAGTGTATTAGACAAATAAAGCTCTCCTTAGAATAGTGTACAAATGAGGACTTAGTCCTATACTAAGTTTCTCCATGCAAGGGAGTTCCTTTCCTTTCTCTTCCCCAATAAACTTTTCTACTTAGAAAAGAAAAGAAAAGAAAAGAAAAGAAAAGAAAAGAAAAGAAAAGAAAAGAAAAGAAAAGAAAAGAAAAGAAAAGAAAAGAAAAGAATAGTGTACAAATGATTCTAACAATTCCATGGGTGCATGGACATATATGCAGCCTGTAAAATTTGAATTCTTTCCTTAGGACAGTACCATCTCTCAATTCTTCTTCCCACCCTCTATCCCCATGCCTGCCTCCACCATTATTTTCTCCCTATTAAATATTAGCTGGAGCTATGTACTGAGAGATGTGGTGGGAGAAAAGGGCAAGAAACGACTTTCCACCAGAAAATCAACACATTAAAATAAATAAATAAATGAATAAATAACAAAAGTAAAACTTCTACCCAGCCAGAGCAGGATGGGGGGTGTTTGAGAAGCCTTGCTGGACCAAAGTCATTCTACCCAATATAAATTTCATGAACAGAAATCAAAGAGTTATTGCAAAAGTGTCAGTTGAAAATGTATAGCTTTCAGCTCCTTTCCTGGCAGCTGCCTACTCTGGGCACTAAGAAGCCAATTGATCATCAAATCAGGTAGCACTTTCTCAGCTGCACTAAAGTAAGGCAAGACATCAGGGTCAGCGTAGCGTGCAGCCAGTTCTTCAATGCCCTCCCACCATTGCAAAGTGGCACTGGAACCCAAGAAAAAGCAGAGGAAAAGCCCTGAGCACTGCACTCTTTAAAATGGAAGCACCAGAGTTCTGCAAAGGTTCTTCAAGGAAGACCTGCTTCATCTGGGAACACAGTGATCACTCCACAGATGGTCTGTACCCCAGCATCCACTCTCTGACCCAGACCACCTTGCTCCTAGCCCCTTCCCTTGGCGCAAGAGTGGGGAGAGTAAAGGTGCTTCTAGTCAGTCCCCCGCCACTGCACAAAAAAAAAAATTCCAGAAGGTCACTTAGAATCTAAAAGTAGAACAGGTTTTTCCATTTAGATAGTGGGATGGGGTTGAAGGGATTAAAAAAAAGGGGAGAGGGGCCGGAGCGATAGTCCAGCAGTCCAGCGCATAGGGCGTATTTTGCCTTCGCGGCCGGCGGTACCGGCCCGGGTTCGATCCCTGGCATCCCCATATGGTCCCCGAGCACCGCCAGGAGAAATTCCTGAGTACAGAGCCAGGAGAAACCCCTGAGCATTGCCGGGTGTGACCCCCAAAAAAGCAAAATAATAATAATAAAAGAAGAAGAAGGGGAGAAGGAAGAACCTCCTGCCATCCTCCCCACTGAGCAGTTCTTGCCTAGTGGAAGCAAAAGCTACTGGGTAAGCAAAAGGTCCACAATTAACATTAATACCGAAAAAAAGGAGGCTTGACAATGGCTCATCTTTGGAACCAAGGTAAGTATGTGAAAATAAGGGAGAAAATGTCTTACCTATAGGGATCTCTGGAGAGGTGAGAAAATCACAAGCCACTGGGACAACGGAAAGGAGCAGATATACATGACCCTGGGCTCGGGAAGCAGGCGGACCCTCCCGCCTAGCCCACAGGGCTCACAGCACAGCAGCAGCTGGGGGGTTCTCCAGACTTGGGGACACAGGAGAGCAGACAATACCCTCAGACAGCAGCATTCTGTCTGCTGGCTAGAACAGGGATGCCAGGACATGGAGGAGGAATTCCACAAGGCTGGGGCCATTTACTCCAGCTGAAACTTCTGGGAGATGCTGTTCCCACTCAGGTGTGTGCTGTGATGTTTCTCGGGTGGAGCAGTGTTGGAGGACAGGTTTAGTTAGTTTGGGGGGCTTTGTTGTTTTGCCACTCACAGCTAAATCTACTTAAGCCAAGGTTCATTCTAATGAGACCTCTCCTATGTAAACACTGCTAGAGGGTGTGGCAGTTACAGAAGTCACCTTGACTCTGAATAATTTCTGACTTATACACCTACTAAGACTTCTATGTTTTAATTGCATCAAAATGAAGACCACTGCTGTTCTAATTAATGAATGAATTTATGTCCCTTTTCAATAAATAATTGTATTAATGTACTCTGAATTCTGAATACCAGTCAGAATACTAGTCATAAAACTTTCTACAACCATCCACAACCAAAGTTTCTCTGGTTAATTTTCACTTTCCAACATTTTTGAAAACTTTAGAATGACACAAATATAGAAATACAGACAGTAAAAATATAAGAGATTATCATTACACAAAATTCAATTTCAAATAAGGAAAATTACAATAACAGAAATACATTTTCTTTTGAATTAAATGACTTGCAATATTGTTCAAATAGCTATTGTTGGGGTTTTTTTTCTTGAAATCTTAAATCTTTTTGTTACTTGCAGTGTTTTTAACTGAAATTTAGGTCACTTACTATCCTCCTTTCCCTTCATCCTAGATTCCAAATTTTTAAGTTTCAGTCAGCACAATATATAAATACACAAAATCAATACTCAATTTGATAGATATAGAACTAATTTAACAAACTTTATCTCAATCAAACCTTGTTACAAATTTATCTTTATTTTAACTGTCCTATTTTACTTATAACATCTTAGAGTTTATTTCACTCTAAAAACCTCTCATTCTTCACACTGCAAGCAATAGCTAATACATTTTTCTTGCTTTAAATTTAGAAATTTTTGTAAATTAGTAACAATATATTTTTACTCATTTACATCTTTGAAAATTTGGATATTTGACATGTGAAAGTGGTCATTTTGTGCACCATTTAAAAACACTTCTGTAGACTCTGTTACCTCGATTGTTTTTGAAAATTAAAATTTTTTGAGGGAATGAGGTCCACTACTGTTACTGTTTTTGGCATATTAAATACACCACGGGTAGCTCGCCAGGCTCTGCTGTGGCTCTGGGTTCATCTTGTTGGTGTTATAATCACTTGCATTACTTGTCTTCCCGTTGTTCATTGATTTGCTCGATCGGGCACCAGTAACATCTCCATATGTCCTGTCACATGCTAGTGTAGCCCAAGGACATCTGCTCGCTCCAGGTATATGAAGAGCCTCAAACCGTTTGTTCAGGTCATGGGAATTATGGTGTTATAATAATTTTTTTTTTTTTTTTGCTTTTTAGGTCACACCCGGCAATGCTCAGGGGTTTCTCCTGGCTCTGCACTCAGAAACCACTCCTGGCGGTGCTCGGGGAACCATATGGGATGCCAGGAATTGAACCCGGGCCAGCATGGGCTGGCCGCGTGCAAGGCAAACGCCCTACCCACTGGGCTATCACTCCAGCCCCTATAATAAAATTTTTAAAAGAGAAAAATAGAGAATTAATTCATCACTTTAAGAAATTTAAAGGAGTGTGACTGGCATTTATAACTTCATACAATCAGAGAAATTCTTCAACAGATTGATGGACACTGAACTTAACCTGAATCCCTAATTAAAGCTCCACAGTTACAAGTGAGAAATGAAGAGCATCCAAATCGACTGGAGACAGAGGTACACTCGTCAACAGAGAAGAACCATCATTGGCATCATTAGGATGGTTTGTAACATACCTCACAGTGTTCTGAGACCCTTGTCACTATGCTCAAACCCAGGCCTCCTGCATGCAAAGCGTATTCTGTCCCTTTGCACTATCTCCCAGCCTTATAAGGATTATTTGTACAGAAAAACAGTGATGATACTAACTAGCTTATAATTTTCTTTTTCCACAGCAAAATTTTTTAAAACAGCAAAATCAGTTTAACAACTAGAATCTTTTGAAGCAGATGGTTTTATTTCGAACTTTTCCCTTTTGTGCTTTCTTCAGCCTAGCCAGGAGTTTAATTATCATAAGGAAAATGATTACTTTGACAAGGGTCCTGATGGTGGCCATTTAAACCATTGTTTACATTATTTTTGTCATTTTGTTGTATTACTGTTGATTAACTATTGCATATAAAATTCTCTAATTTTCTATGCATTACATATTGAGCTTTTTGTACAGCCAAATACTAATGACAGGATTCCAATGTCTACATCTAAACCAAAAGCCAAAGCTGGTCTAATTAAATAAGGAGAGAGAAAGCATCCATGAGACACCAAAGGGTGTATTAGCCAAAATACCTAATTTTATCATTCCCTTATTTGTTTCTGGAACTTTACTATTAAATTTTTCGGAAATATTTGTAATGATGTTAGTACATTGTTCTCCTCTGGAGCTACTTGTAAAATTTCTGCAATCCAACTATGTCTAAGATATAGAAAGACTTCTATAGATTTCTCTTACTACCCAACTTCCCTTTCAACCATATCATGTTAATATTTTCCCACTATTCGTGCCATAGTACAAAAATGTTTAAAGACAGAGCAAAACTATCCATAATTCTCTTGAATGCTAGACAATGAAGATCTCAATAAATCTGAATTTTATTTTTTCTCTATTTTTCTTTCTACAGTAAGCTATATAATCATCTTTTTGTAAAATAATTGATCAAACTGTAGCCTGAGTGAGAGCAGAGACCAAATGATTATCTTAAAATAGGTAATCAATTTGCTAGGATATAAAATACATCTCTAATATTTTTATAGTATTACGCAGGATTTTGTTCCAAAAATCCAATACATGTGGTTGGGAGAATTTCCCATGAGTTACCAATTAATAAATAAATTATTCTTAATCAAAATGCCTCCATTGGATACCAGTTCTTATTTATGGTTGAGACACTATCCTGATGCATTTTGATGATACTTATAAAAAACTTAATGAGGTAAATGAATTATTATCTTATAAGGAGTACAATGATTTCTCACAGGTTAAAACTTATTTGTAAGATCTACAAACATTAGAGAGGTATTTAAGAAATTCCATACATTCATGTTTTGTGTCTTCCCTGAGGATTATCGGCAACAAAGGAGTGTGTTCCTTCAAGTAATACCTGATTATTAAAGAAAAGTTCCCCTCCTAACTTCTCAGATGTGAACTGATAGGGTACTTCAGCTTCTGACTATCTGCCTGATATACTATCTTCCACAAAAACAAACATACAGCCACCAAAAAAAACTCTCAGAATTTCACATTAGTTAGTAACTGATGAAACTATTTTATTACTGTAACTAAAGGAAACTAATTGACAGAGAAAAAACAGCTGCAAGATCAGCAAAGGAAGCACATGACTTTGTCCACATCAGTACTATCAGACATGTATCAAAGATCCTCAGCAACCCTAGCAAACAATATTGCCACCAAGGTTCATTATCTATAGTAGTCAAGTTGCCCTTATTGTGGTAGGTCATTTCATTTCATGTGAAATTTGGGGCAAAGTTCTAGTTAACTATCTCCAGTGTCAACAAACCTACACTTGGAAGTGTCAGAGATTATCTTCATGCAATTTAGAAATGAATTTCTTCAATAACTTTTCAGACTCTGAAGTCAATCACTGATGCTCTGTAATAACCTCCTTTAACCTCTCAAAAGAATTAACCTCTAGGACTATCAGGAGAATCAAGACTTCAGTAAGACCTGCCTGCAAGAGTGAATATCATGGCATTTCCTTTGGCCTCCATGCTATCTGCTTCTACATGGCTTCCCACTTTATAAAAGCAATCTCCTTAAAAAAGTATTTGAGCATTAAAAGTTATTTAATCTGAGAATCATTTTTAATATAACAAACCTCTAGGCTTTACAAAACCGTTATCATTTCATATTTATTCAAAGTTCCTTATGCAAAATATGGAAACTAGGGTCAGTGATAATGTGGAGAAATTAAACCTTCATTGCTAGCAGTAATGCAAAATTATATTGTTACTGAAAACCAGAAAATAGACTATTTTATAATGATATACTTACATTTACATGATATATATTAAGATATGTTAAGTAAGATAAATCAGGCACAAAAGGAAATATATGATTTTACTTATATGAGGGATCTGAAATAAGAACATTCATGGAGACAAGATTAGAGTTGGGGGAAAGTAATGAGATATCATTTAATGGGGACATAATTTCTGTTTAGGATGGCAAAAGGGTCGGCAAGTAATTATGGTGATGATTCTGTAACATTGTAACATTGAACACATCCTTAATGTCCCTGAATTTATACTATTTACAATATAAAAATAGTACAAATAATAGATAAAGGGTTTTTTTAAAGAGTGAATAAGATCTCTCCTGGTACACCTTGCCTAATACTTTTATGATTTAGAATTAAGATATGGTAAGTCAACAAAAGTATTAAATTACTATTTTGGTATGTTTTTGATAAATCTAATCAAAGCAAGCATCTTTTGTGAGAAGCTAGACAATCATGGAATTCCCTTCCTTGGATGATGAAAAATCAGTAGGGTTTAAAATATTATAGTGACAGATACAATGTGTGAAAGGAAAAAGTGATAACACTTCCTAGAAAATAATCTGCTTGGTAAAAATATGTCATATCTTTTCAGTAAGTTACAAAGATTACACAGCATGAGACACTATCTAGTTTAAGAAAGATTCTCAGGACAAGTCACTATAATCTTCCATTTATTTGTCTGCTGCTGCTTAGGCAGGGGATTGTGAATTGAGAGAAAAGTTGTAATAAGCAATTACTCTGTGGTGATTCCACATGTTTATATAAGAACATAAAAATATTATCTGGACATTCATGTACAGCTAGTAGATGAGTTCTAATTAGGAAGATTTAATAAGACTCCTATAAAGATGATTTTTAAGATTCAATGATGTAAAATTTAGGAATTGAGTTCCTGAGACTAAGTAAGTCATTTGGAATAATGAGGATTATTTTCAAGTTTTGGTAGTCACTAATCATGGTGCTCATGGTAGAGGTGGGGTTGACATGTTCTTTAGGAATAGAACCCAAAGTATTATACATTTAAGGCATGTGCTCTACCATATTCTTGTCTTGATATAATGGTGATCTTAAAATTGGGAATCTATTGCTTTACAGTAGACAGGTGAAGACCAAAATCTTCTTAATAGTCTGTCTTTTAATTTATCTAAGAAAGTTTTAAATAGTTTGTAATTTACCAATAAAAAATTACTACTCTTAGGTTAAATTGTGTCCTAGGATAGCTAAAACAATCCTCGGGAAAAAGAAGATGGGAGGCATCACCTTTCCAACTTCAAACTGTACTACAAGGCAGTAGTAATTAAAACAGCATGGTATTGGAATAAAAACAGACCTGTGGACCTATGGAAAGAATTGAGTATCCTGACACCCAACCTCAAACACATGATCATTTAATCTTTGATAAAGGTGCAAAGAGTCCAAAATGGAGTAAGGAAAGCCTCTTCAACAAGTGGTGTTGGGAAAACTGGATAGCAACATGTAAAAAAATGAATTTGGACCTGTGTCTGACACCATGCACAAAAATCAGATCAAAATGTATTAAAGATCTCAATATCAGACTCAGGCCCCAAGATGGATAGATTAGATACACAGACAGACAGAGAGACAGATAGGTAGATGATAGATAGATAGATAGATAGATAGATAGATAGATAGATAGATAGATAGATAGATAGATAGATAGATAGATAGATAGATAGATAGATAGATAGATAGATAGATAGATGATAGAGAGAGAGAGATAGGGGCCTGAGTGAAATTATAGTCCGTATGTGCTTGCCTTGTACATTGCAGGCCAGGGTTCGATTCCCAACATCCATATGGCCCTTGAGCACTGTCAAAAGTGATCTTTGAGCTCAGAACCAGGAGTAAGCCCTGAGCATTGCTTAGAGTGGCCCAAAAATCAAAAGAAAAAAAAATAACTTAAGGCATAATCTACTCAAAAGATGCTATTCTGTGTTCAAACTTCCATTGTCCTCAGGTAGCGTTTGAGCAAAGAAATTATTGGTGCTTTAATCTTTCTCTCCACCCCTAGAAATAGTTACATACATACACACACACACACACACACACACACACACACACACACACACACCAAGAACAAAGACAGATAGTAGAGTAACAACAAAGCAGATTTAGCAAGGACAAAAGTTTCAAATCTTATCAAATACTAAAAGCATCCATAAAAAATTCAATTTCCTGAAAAAAAATCTAAACTTGACATTTATTATCATTAGAGAAATAAATTGAGACATGAACTTTTCTCTCTCCCCTGTCACAGGCCAAGAACTGTAGGCCTGTGACAGGGGGAGAGAGAAATATTTAGGAGAGATTTAGGAGAAAGAAAGATTTAGTAGGAAAGATTTCAGTGGAGAGCACTGTTTCTTGGTCAATAATACTATCACAGATCTGATGAGGTTGTTCAATTGATCTTGGTGGATGTTTCAAATGTGCTCTATCCAATATTCTAGTCCAAGCCACGCATGGGTACTTAGCTTTTAGTTTAAAGTAATTAAAATTATATAGAATTAAAATTAATTCTGGGGCCGGAGGCGATAGCCCGGCGGGTATGGCGTTTGCCTTGCACACACCAGGCCCATGCCGGCCCGGGTTTGATCTCCGGCATCCCATATGGTCCGCTGAGAACCACCAGGAGTAATTCCTTAGTGCAGAGCCAGGAGAAACCCCTGAGCATTGCAGGGTGTGACCCAAAAAGCAAAAAAAAAAAAAAAAAAATTTAATTCTTTCATGACCCATTTGAAGGCCACACAAAATTGGTGACCACTATATAACTTCTATAGCTTCTATATAGTTTGTATCTTGCATGTGAAGCCCTGCAGGATGTCACTAATGAAAGTGTTGAACTCCCAATATCACTGTATCACTTGTATCACTTGTCTTCCTGTTGTTCATATATTTGCTCGAGCGGGCACCCTAATATCTTCATTCGTTGGGAATGAGGTCCATTATTGTTACTGTTTTGGGCATATAAATACACCACAGGTAGCTTGCCAGGCTCTGCCGTGGCTCTGGGTTCATCCCAGGGGGCCCAGTCAAATAAAATTAACTTTCGTATTTTATTGACAAATTATTTGGTGATATACTGGGAGTTCAGTCTTTCTTTCTGAACTCCCAATATATCACCAAATAATTTGTCAATGAAAGATTTAATTTTATTTGAATTTTTTTTAAAAACCTTCCTCCTTGAGCAAGAGTCTTAGCAGTCTGCCTAAAAACAAACAAAATGAAAGTAGTTCTGGAATAACATGTTTGAGGTAAGGTTTCTGGACGAGGAATCAGAGTAGGACTAAAATAAGTGTATGCTACTTGGAGTGTACAGCAAAGTTTGGGTCTTAAAATGAACCTTGCTAAGTAAATTTGTATTTAATAACTAAACTGTTTCCCTAGGCAGACAGACCATTGTCACTGATAAAGCTCATCTATAGAAATATTCTGCAGTAAACATTGAAATTATTTCTGGCTTACAGTCTTATCTTTACCAGGAAAAGTAAACTGGAAAAAGGTCAATTAAGTCATATTCATAGAATTCTTGTGTTGTATAAACACAAATAAAGATTAAAATTAAGACATTTCAAAATTAGAAGTGTCTTTTCTTTCTATAAAATAAAAATTCAAATATTAAAATATTTAATGCTGTTCTAATTTTAACATACAAAGTTTATTATGAAATAAGTGCAGTGAGATTTTTTCAAAAATCTGCAATAAAAATTTTCTTTTGCTTTTGAACCACATGCAGCAGTGCTCAGCGTTTACTCCTAACTCTGTTCTCAGGTATTACTCCTGGCAGGCTCAGGGCACTGCAATGGGTGATGGGATCAAATCCCGATCAGCCACAGGCACAGCAAGTGTCTTACCTGCTGTATAATCTCTGCGGTCCAAAAAAAAAAAACTGTAATAAAGCTTAAATTAATAAGAATACGTAAGTCTCTAAAATGAGTTTAGAATCTAAATTTTCATGAAACACTAATTATAATCAATTAAAGTTATTTGGGGAAAATACAAGGGAGAATTCCTAAATTAGCAATCTAGCAATTTTTTTTTCTTTTTGGTAGCACCCAGCAATGAAAGCTCAGGAGTTACTACTGGCTCTTCACTCAGGAAATTACTCCTGGTGGTGCTCAGGGGACCATATAGGAAGCCGGGGATCATACACAGGTCAGCTTCATGCAAGGCAAATGCCCTACCTGCCACACTATCGCTCTGGATCCTAAAATAGCAATCTTTAATAATATATAGTTGTCCAGGATATTTTTCACTAAAATACAATATGAGGTAAAACTCAGATTGAAAGATTTTTAAAGGGGCGGAGCCATAGTCCAGCGGGTAGGACGTTTGTCTTGCAAGCGGCAGACCGGGTTTAATCCCCAGCATCCCATATGGTCCCCTGAGCACCGCCAGGAGTAATTCCTGAGTGCAGAGCCAGGAGTAACCCCTGAGCATTGCGAGTGTGACCCAGAAAAAGCAACAATAAAAGATTTTTAAAAAGGATCCCCTAAAATAAAGTTTCAATGGATCAATAAAATAATAAGAATCGTTAAATATTTTAATAGCAAGCAAATAACATAGAAAATAATGTAAAGAAACATAAAAAGAAAAAGAAGAAATCAGAAAAGCAGAAAATTTAGTCACATTCCCAAAACAGATGTCTCAAAAATACATGAATATTGCCACATATTTCAAGGCTAATTTTGTCATCTTTTTGTTGAAGTGTTGAAGAAAACAGCAAAAAATAAAGAGAAATTTTTAAACGTGTTAAATGAATTTGAGATAATGGAGTAATACATAATTGTTATGAAGTGGAAGAGAACTAATAGGAGTAATAACAGATAAAATATAGTCAAGAAGACTATATTTATAGTCCAAAAAAACTATAGGAATGCTGCTATCCAAAGCTCCCCGCTGCATGGGTGTCGTCCATTCTTTCTTTCTTTTCTTTCTCAGCAGTAGCAGTGGCAAGGCAGAGTTTCTCCCAAGTCAATCCCTCTCCTTTTTCGGCAGGGATGAAGTCTGGCAAGATCTAGGTCTTCCTCATTTGTGCTGGGGGCTGCTGGCCAGGGCCCCCTGACATCTGGCACCCGACGTGGAGTAGCTTCTTCCTAACACCGGACCCGTATGGCAGAATTACTCCATTGGGCCGCCATTTTCCACATCCGGAGTTCCCTCTCGTCAGAACTTCACAAAGCGACTGCCTATCACAGCCTGTCTCATGGATTTCCACCCTGCAGCATTTTTTTTTTCAATCCAGCCCAGGTATGCT
This sequence comes from Cryptotis parvus, assembly GCA_021461705.1. Taxonomy (NCBI): domain Eukaryota; kingdom Metazoa; phylum Chordata; class Mammalia; order Eulipotyphla; family Soricidae; genus Cryptotis; species Cryptotis parvus. The sequence goes on from JAJIBD010024366.1 coordinate 45,495, forward strand.
GAACCAGAGTCTTACAGACATGGGGGAGAGCTGCTACTTCTCTCCCTGTGCCCAGCTGCTCACGAGGTGCCCGGGAGGGATGACGGGTTCTAGCCCTGGCCCGCCACCCCAGCACAGCTGCACAACAAGCCAGACAACCCTCCTCACACTCCATCGGGCCGCCATTTTCCACATTCGGACTTCCCTCTCATCAGAACTCCACTCAGCAACAGCCTTTTACAGCCCATCTCACGTGGCGCAAGCGGCCACGCAGGTTCATCTAGAAATGCTATATTTAGAGGTGACTACAAGGGTATGCCACCTGCATGGCAAGCCTGGCAAGCTGCCCTGTTTTATTTGATATGCCAAATACCAGTAACAATTATATTAGTTCATTCCCATGACCTAATATAATGGTTTGAGGCTCTTTACGTTCCTGGAGTGAATAGATGCCCTTGGGCTCCTATTAGCAGGAGACAGGACATATGGAGATATTCCTAGTGCCCGCTCTAGCAAATAGATGATCAACGGGAGGATAGTGATAGTGATAGTGATAGTGATAGTGATAGTGATAGTGATAGTGATAGTGATAGTGATAGTGATAGTGATAGTGATAGTCAAGAAGAAGTATTTTAGTTTAAAGTCAGATGATTACTTTGAAAAAATAACTTCACTCAGTGCAGATAGAAGGGGTGAAGATAAATGTCATTGACTGGACATGTATATACATAAATGAAACTGATTTAAAGGAAAACAGTTGGAAATACAGAAGAAAATACAGATGTATTTAAATCTTGCCTTCACTGTAGAGGAGATGGTTAATGTAGTCACACTAAAGTGAAATGCTGGTAATTAACACAGAAATTAAAGTCTGTAAATAAGGCCCTTACTTTGACTCTCATGCTATATTTTTTAAATACCCACAGACCTAGACCAATAGCTTTAGTGTGGATGTAAATCACTGAATTCTTGAGGAATATCAATCATGATTTATATGATAGGAAACACCCAATTATATTGAATGAATGGAAGTAACATATGAATGAAATAATGCTACAAAACATCTGATGCTAGACTTAAGGAATATCCATGTAAGAAATTGGTTTCAAATGTGAGTGCAATTATTAGCAGTAGGAAAGACAAGGTAATTCTATCTTCATATGATAAGAATTCAAAATGATATTGAACAAAGTTATCTGAAGATGATTTATAAAGTGCCTGGGCTGTGAAAAATATTTTTAAAATTTAAGCAAGTTTAAGGCTTAAAAATCTAAGAAGACTTCTCCAAGTTTTCAAAAGTTTCCCCCACAAAAAAATAGAAATTTTTTCTAAGTTAAAATTAAGATTCTGTTAGATTTCTCAATTATAATAAGCCAAATATAAGTTAAGGGGTTATATTTTCAGAATTATGAAACTAGTGTTCTTATCCTGGGTGTTTGTAAATGTTCTTAATCTGCATGCAAAATGCGTCCTGGACTGCAGTTACCCATTTTCTACCCAAAAAAGCTCATTGGTCTCATCAGATGAAATTACACAACATTATGCTTTCTTGTTCTTTTTGACACTCATGATCATGTGTCTTGGAGAAAATATTAAAATGTCTTTTATCCCTAGCCAATACATAAGCACAAAACTCAGCTCAAACGAAGTTGTCCCCCTTCCTTCTCTCCTATCTCTCTCTTTTCATCTTCAGAATCTCAAGTGGTAAAAAAGACATCAAATATTTATTTAGTAATGCTCTTTCTAAAGATACTGCTAAGATGGCATGATATTATACCTAAAGTACCCTAAACTCTCTACCAAAAAGCTCCTAGAAACAATAGATACTTATAGAAGATTTGTGGGGTACAAAATCAATACCCAAAAGTCGGTGGCTTTCCTATATATAAATAGTGAAAGAGAAGAAAGGGATATTAAGAAAATGATTCCAGGGGCGGAGGCGATAGCCCAGTGGTAGGAAGTTTGCCTTGAACGTGGCCTGCCTGTGCCAGCCTGGGTTTGATCCCCGACATCCCATATGGTCCCCCGAGCACCACCAGGAGTAATTCCTGAGTGCAGAGCCAGGAGTAACCCCTGAGCGTCGCTGGGTGTGACCCAAAAAGCAAAAAACAAAAGCAAGAAAATGATTCATTCAAAATGTGCCACAGAAAATCAAATACCTAGGAATCAGCTTAACAAAGAGTATAAAGGACTGGTGCAAAGAAAATTATAAAACCCTGCTTCAAGAAATAAAAGAGGAAACAAGGAAATAAAAACATTCCCTGCTCATGGATCAGGAGAATCAACGTTTTCAAAACGGTAATACTCCCTAGAGCGTTATATAGATTCATTACAGTCCCTATAAGAATACCAATGACATTGTTGAAAGAAATTGCCCAAACACTCCTGAAATTTATATGGAATAATAAACCCCCACGGAGAGCTAAAGCAATCCTTGGGAAAGAAAGATGGAAGGCATCACCTTTCCCAACTTCTAACTGCACTACAAAGCAGTAGTAATTAAAACAGCGTGGTATTGGAATAAAAACAGACCTGTAGACCTATGGAATATAGTTCAGTATCCTGACACCCAGCTTCAAATACATGATCATTTAAACTTCAATAATGGAATAAAAAGTACCAAATGAACCAAAGAAGGCTTCTTCAACAAGTGGTGCTGTGAAAACTGGGCAGCTACGTGTAAAAAAAAAAATGAATCTGGATCTCTGTCTAACACTTTGCACAAAAGCCAGATAAAAAGTGGATTAAAGATCTCAATATTACACCTGAATCCATATAGTACATCAAAGAAATATAGGAAAAACTCTCCACAACATTGAAGCTAAAGGCATCTTCAAAGATGACACACCACTAACAAAGCAACTAAACATATGGGACTACATGAGACAAAAAAAAACTTCTTCACCTCAAAAGAAACAGTGACCGACACAGATGTGTGTGTGTGTGTGTGTGTGATTATTCCATCTCCCTGGACCCAAGCTGCTCCAGGAAAGAGCAGAAACTCCATCAACGGGAACCAAGGCAAACTGCCTTGGTTTCACCGGACACCGTGGGCCCTGCGCTTCTGGGAACATCCCAAAGCTCAGAACCACGAGGATGCTAGCGGCGTCCGAGAGACCCTCTTACAACCTATCTTGCATGAGGTACCAGTGAACCTTGGGTTCCTACATCCCTTGCCACCAACCCAAACTCTGCAAACAGACCGGACACCTACTAACTGTACTATATAGTCACCCAAGAACTCATATTTGCAACCTACAATAGTCATAATGGTAAAGCAACGCAAAATTCCATCAAGCTCTCTGAGTGAAGTCACTGTCCAGATGAGGCAAGCAATATCAATGAGTTGTATAACCTCTCTGATAAGGAATTTAGGAAAGAATTGTTAAGGATTCATAAGGAATTCAAAGAAGCAATGGAACGCAAAATAAATAAAATACAAGAGGACATGAGAGAAGAAGTGAGGAAAATGCAAATGGAAATGACAGATATTAAAAATTAGGTAAATAAAATGAAAAATACAGTGGAAGGCCATCATAGCAGAATAATAGCTACTGAAAAAAGAATTAAGACGAGTTCCAAAGATTCTCTACACAACACCAGAAGATAGAAAAAACTCAAAATTACCAAACAGACAACAACAGATAATTGGGATGAAGCCAGAAGAAACAACATACGGATCATTGGGGTCCCAGAAGGGCAAGAAGAAAACCCTGATGAAGAAGAAACTGTCAAAGCCATAATTGCTGAGAAGTTCCCGGAACTAAAGAATGCTTACCTCAAGATCCAGGAGGCCCGTAGGATACCAGTTAAAAGAAACCCCAACAAAATACTCCAAGACACATCTTAATAAAAATGACAAAAACTATAGATAGAGATAGAATACTGAAAGCAGCAAGATCAAAGAAGGAAATCACATACAAAGGAGAATCTATAAGATTTACAGCAGACTTCTCTGATGAAACACTCCGAGCCCGAAAACAATGGTGGGATATTGTGAAAAGGCTAAATGAACTGCAGGCCTCACCAAGAATTCTTTATCCGGCCAGACTCACATTCAGATATGAAGGAAAAATACACAACTTCATGGATAAGCAACAACTCAGGAACTTCATGGACACAAAACCAACTTTAAAAAGAAGGACTGAAGGGTCTACTCTAATGCGACCAAACCCATAAGCACAACAAGCACAAACAGAAAGATGGCACAAAATCCGATGACAATAATCTCTCTCAATGTCAATGGTCTAAATGCACCAATTAGGAGACACAGAGTGACAAAATGGATTAAAAAATTGAATCCAACATTCTGCTGTCTACAAGAAAGCGCATCTGAATAATCAGAACAAACACAGACTCAAAGTCAAAGGTTGGAAGACCATTCTCCATGCAAACAACTCCTCCAAAAAGGCTGG